>PISX010015328.1:0-49941 GCA_004024625.1 Mellivora capensis | reverse complement strand
AGGTTTTATTTATTTGACAGAGAGAGAGATCACAAGTAGGCAGAGAGGCAGGCAGAGAGAGAGGGGGAAGCAGGGAGCATGATGCAGGGCTCATTTCCAGGACCCTGGGATCATGACCTGAACCGAAGGCAGAGGCTTAACCCACTGGGCCACCCAGGCACCTCCTTTTTTTTTTTTTATTTTTTAAAGATTTACTTATTTATCAGAGAGATAGTGAGAGCACGTGTGTGCACTAGCGGGAGGGACAGAAGGAGAGGGAGAGAGAATCTCAAGCAGACTCTGTGCAGAGCACGGATGTGGGGTTTGATTTCACAACCCCAAGCTCATGAACTAAGCAGAGCTGGATGCCCAACCGACTATGCCACCCAGGAGCCCCATAAGACCTCATTTTTTTTTTTTTTTTTAATAAACAAAGCACTACATAAAGCTCTCTATAGTAGAGCTTTTTCCCTCACTTCCTATCAGCGTGATATGATCTTCCTGTAGATTACTAGAAAAGCATTAAAACAAGAAAAAGGAAATCATCTATTAAATTCTAAATGTGAGCCAGGCAACTGTCCTAAATAATTAAAATAAAACTTCTGAGACCCATCCATGGCTCCCAGGTCAAGAATATTTGCTCTAACTGATGGAATCAAGATCATAGGCATTTTTGATATATGGTAGTTACGAATCTTAAATTCCTTATATGTGCTGAAGATAGAGAACAAGCAAGTTTCCTTTTTCACTACTGTGTATATTAAAAACTCAAAACAACAAAATTGAAAATAGCAGCATTCCCAGGAAGCAAAAGAGAAGGAATTTCTATCTGTGGAAAGAAAAGACAAATGATGTTTCTTCTCAAATAAATGAAATGTTATTTACAACAACAAACATACGGAAACAACCCTAAGGGTCTACTGATGCATAAATGCATAGAGAAAACGTGACATCTATCTCTATACATGCGCACATGCACAGCGTGCGCGCGCACACACACGAGAGTATTCTCTAGCCTTAATAAAGAATTAAATCTTGCCACCTGTGACAACATGGATGGACCCTGAGGGTATTACGCTAAGTGAAATAAGCCAGACAAGGACAGAAAAAAACCCATATGATCTCACTTATTTGTGGAATTTAAAAACAAATATAAACAAACCACGTTCATAGATAAAAAGAACAGATTGGCAGTTGCCAGAGGCAGGTAATGGGGGATAGGAGATATGGGTGAAGGGGTCAAAGATACAAACTGCTAGTTATAAAATAAATAAGACTTGGGGATTAGTGTACACCATGGTGACTACGGTTAATAATACTGTATTGGATATCTGAAAATTGCTAAGATAGATCTTTGTTTTCATCACAAGAAAAACCATTTTGTAACTATCTGTGGTGATGGATGTTAACTAGACTTATTGTGGTGATCATTTCATGATACACAAAACTAGTATGTCATGTCAATGATATCTCAGTTGAAAAAAGGGGAAACACTGATGTAATTCAAGTTTTATATACTATATAGTGGTTAAAAAAGGTAAATTGTTATTATCAATGAGAAAATCGCAGCAAAATGTTAGTACATGTAAATTCATAGTTACCGCATACATCCCTTGATGTAAAAGAGAGAGAGAAATAGGGAAAAAAAAAAAAAAAAGAATCAACCTGGCAAAGCTATTAGTTTCTTCCTAAGAAGTGATGAACCTTTGTTTTTGTTCAGTAACAGTTGTGGGCACTTGCCTGAACATGCAGCACACTCCTGCCAAAACCAAACCACTCTGTTCTGAGCGCATATTCTGTGCTAATACTTTATTCACACACAGAAAAGTGCTTTTCCCCAGTCCCACGCTGTGGTTCTGTCCTGCGTATTCTAAGAGGCTTTCCAAATGTCACTTCCTTTAGGAAATGACTCCTGACCTCTAACCCTTCCCTTTCAAGTAGAAATAACCTCTATTAGCTCAGAAGCAGGTTGGCTTTGTTCAAGTCTCTTTTATTGGAACTTGGCACTTTCTAGTAAAAGCTCTTCATGTCTTATCTCCCTATTAGGGTCTAAGTTTGTTCAAAGTGAACTGCTTAAGCTTTATAAACAGAGCCTAACATAGGACCTTACATACAATAACAGGGTTTCAATAAATATCTATGAAATTAATAAATGCATGAATGAGGGTGCCTGGGTATCTCAGTTGGTTAAGCATCTGCCTTGGGCTCAGGTCATGATCCCAGGGCTCTGGGATCGAGCCCCACATTGTGTGTCAGGCTCCCTCTCAGGAGGGAGCCTGCTTTTCCCTCTCCCTCTGTCCTTCCCCCTCCTCGTGCATCCACTTTCTCTCCCTCTCTCAATAAATAAAATCTTTAAAAAAAAATGCATGAATAAATAAATGAATAAAATGGAAAACATCTCTGAAACAAGTGAAATTTTAGGAACAATCTGAGAGGTATCAATTACTTGCAAACTATATAGATTATACATATGTATTCATAATTTACATGTTTATATCTATATCCAATGAACCAAAAAGATTCCATCTTTATAAGTAACCACAGCCCATGAACAATTGGTCTACTCTATCATAAACTATATATTACAGTAATCTCATATTTGGCCCATTATATATACGCTTTCCTGTCCTCCTCCTCATTTGAAAACATCTGCTTTAAAATCACTTAAAAGGAGCCACTTGAAAACAGGATATTGTAAGCTGGCTAATCAATCATTCCTTCAGTTGTGTTCATCTATGCAAAGACCCACAAGTCTGAGAAATAAAACATTACCCATCATCTGCACCAACAACGACAGTATTGGTATTGGAAGGAATAAATTGCTGTTGATTGGACTACTCATTTTTCTGTGTTCCTATCCATCAGGACTACTGTAGTGGTAAAGAAGACAGCTGGAAGAGAAACAGATGGTTGGCAGAATCCCCAATTCTTCTGACAGTGCTCTTACAATGGATTTTTATAAATAAATGTTTATGTAAAATGGTAGTGTCTGCAGATTATTCTAGCTCAACACAGCCTGTGCAGATCCTTTTCAGTTGGTTAGCACTGAGAGAAATACATATCGGTCATGAATTTCCTACCCCAGAAAGGCAACATAACTGCACTGTTGTGGAAGTATCAACTGGGTGAGGGAGATGAAGGAACCTGAAGGAAGTGCTGTTACTGACAGACTTCAGAATTTTCAGCTATTAGTGTAACACACATACACACACACATGAAATTTACTTCTTAATTATCAACATGGTTCTACCAAACTTACTGCATCCTACTTTTGACCATAATCAATTAAACATGGTTTTATCTTTATAGGATTGTTAATAAAGAACAGTCACAAGTTTCCTTTAAAAAGACGCTATTACTTTGATGTACAGCAAAATATGACAGAAAACTCAGAACAATTCATCAGCTACTTCCCCACATTAAAATAAACCTAGGGACGGGTGCCCAGGTGGCAGAGTTGGTTAATCATCTGACTCTTGGTTTCTACTTGGGTCATGATCTCAGGGTTGTGAGATCAAACCCTGTGTCTGGCTCCAAGCTCAGCGCAGAGTCTGCTTCACATTCTCTCCCTCTCCCTCTGCCTCTACCCCTTTCATGCTTTCTCTCAAATAAATACATAAATCTTTAAAAAAATTAATAAATAAACCTTGGGGAAAGTTTTGTAGAAAGCAACAACAAAAAAAAAACCCAAGGCAGAGACTGAGGAACCCGTTTCCAAAGTGATTTAAATACCTTAGAGTTTTGAAGTTTTAAGCCAACATTGTCCAATGGAAATATGTCATACATGCAATTGTAAATTTTCCAGTAGCCACATTAGTAAAGTAAAAAGCAGGTCAAATTAATTTTAATAATATACTGTTTAACCCAATATATCCCAAATATTAAAATTTCAAAATATAATCATTATAAAAATAATTAGTAAGATACTTTACAGTCTCTTTTCCATACTGTGTTCTTTTCAAAATTCAAAGTATGTTTTACAAAAAAACATATTTCAAATTAGATACTGAGTTCAGTTTTTATCAGAAATATTTTATTTGTATTTTGATTCAATATAATCTACAATTTTGAAACAGTAGTTTCAAGTTACTAAGTTTTCCCAAACATACTAAAAATTTCTCCAATTTTATTTAAGCAAAACAAAACCAAAAAATCAGTTTTTCATTTGCGCCAGTTCCCCCTTCAAGTGCTCAATGGCTCCATGGAGCCTTGGCTGCAGTGCTGTTTCACATAGAAGAGCAACACCCATAATCTGGCTCTCTTATGCCTGAAGTGAGCTGAGGGTCTCATAGGAAAAGAAAACACAAACCCTGGGGATTAATTATTGTTTTTTTTTCTGGATCAGCAAAGAGAATGCTATTTACAAGTCAGGATGGTGAGTGCTGAGCATAACTGGACCAATACTAAAAAACACAAGGAAGATCCACAAAACAATAGAAGCCCACCCCATAAAAGTATGGGTTTTACCATTTTAACTGTACGGCCATTTTAAGGCATAACAAATCGTCAACATAATCCTCAGGGTGGGATAAAAGCATACAAATACACTAGTAAGCAGCAATCTTCTTATAGATCAGAGAGATATAATCTAAAACCTTAAAGCTTCAGATTTTACCCTTATCTGAACTTGAAGATAGAAGGTGGAATAATTAAATCCATACTACAAATACTCATTGGTCAATTTTGACCTCACTGTTTCCAAAAACTGGAATGTTAAAAGTCCTTTTAATAGGGGTGCCTGGGTGGCTCAGTGGGTTAAAGCCTCTGCCTTCGGCTCAGGTCATGATCTCAGGGTCCTGGGATCGAGCCCCACATCGGGCTCTCTGCTCAGCAGGGAGCCTGCTTCCCCCTCTCTCTCTGCCTGCCTCTCTGCCTCCTTGTGATCTCTGTCTGTCAAATAAATAAGTAAAATCTTAAAAAAAAAAAGTCCTCTAAATATCAGGGCTCATACCTGGATACTGTCGGATGGTGGACACGGAGCTGGTGATTGGGGTGTAAGTGTGCGCAGCCAGTGGGTATGCAGAAGGTGGGTATGTTGGCAAAAAGTACTGGAACTGAACAGGAACAGATGGTCTATAGACAGAAGACAGGTAATATAAACAAAAATAGGTCTATTTTCTTTTTCAATTTCAAATGATCCTATCCCCTAGATCCTTTTCATATCCTTATAAGCCACACCAACATTTCCCCAATTGTGTCCCAAATAAACTGTCAGATCAAAGGACACACACCTAAAAAGAGGAGTATTTGTAAAAATAAATGGGTGCTATAAATACATCAATAAACACAAAAATACACATGGTAACAATCACCAAAACCAACACAAAAAAACCTCAGTAATCAAAGGTTTTCTCTGTTCAGTTTCACTTGAAAGACTCTCAAGTTTACAATGGCAAATCTTATCAAATACAAGTAAAACAGATAATCCCAAACTTATATAAACTGATTCAGAAACCAGAAAAAGAAAAGAACAAATTTTAACATAGCCCTGCCACCAAAACTAGATAGGGAGAACAGGAAAAAAGATTATAAACAAATCTCATTCTCTACATCAACACAAAAATTTCTAAAAAAAAAATGGAACTAGGTACTGTATATAACAAAATACATTATGATCAAATAAGGTTTACCACAGGAAGATAAAAATGATTCAATATCAAAATTTCTATGAATGCTTTAGATTCTTTAAAAAATTAAGAGATCATTTGAAGTATCACAAAAGATACACAAAAATATTTAATAGAAACATAATACTATATGTTAGCTATACTAGAATTTAAAAAAAATTACTTCCCCCTTCAAATTTGGATAGCATTCAATACTTACTCATGATATAAATATCTTGACAAAAGGAATGGAAAAAACCTTTGTTCCTTAATCTGAAAATAGCACCTAGCAAAATCTATTCTGAAACTTCCCAAGAATTCCCATTCAGATCAGGAATAAGGTAAGACTGTTCATTATCTCTACTCTATTCAAAATCATATTGGAAGCTCCAGGTAACAACAAGAGACACACAGGTATGAAAAATGGAAATGAAAAAAAAAAATCCCTCATCCTTCAAAAAACTGTCCCTTTTTGTAGACGAAATAAACACTTACATAGAAAATCCAAGAGAATCTATAAACTTTTAGGGCTAACTGGTGTGTTCAGCAAGGTGAATGGATACAAAGACCAATATATTAAAACCTATAAGCATTCCTACACACCATAATATGCAAATAAGAACATTTAAAAATGATCCAATTCTGAAACTACTTCATATGCACTGTTCCAGGTTCTCACTGGGAGAGAAGATACAAATATAGAATGGGGGAGGTAATGAGGTTGAACTAGAAGGATCAACATATACTAAAGTTTGTTTTTTTTTTTAAAGATTTTATTTATTTATTTGACAGAGATCACAAGCAGGGAGAGAGAGAGGAAGGGAAGCAGGCTCCCTGCTGAGCAGAGGGCCTGACGCGGGGCTCGATCCCAGGACCCTGAGATCATGACCTGAGCGAAGTCAGAGGCTTTAATCCACTGAGCCACCCAGGTGCCCCCCCCCTTTAAAAAAATATTTATTTGTTTTACAAAAAGAGTGAGAGACCAAGGAGGGTAGAGGCAAAGGGAGAGGAAGAGAATCTCACCCAGGCTCTCCACTTGGCATGGAGTCTGATTGGCAGGGGCTTGATCCCACAACCCTGAGATCATGACCTGACCTGAAATTAAGAGTCAGACACTTAACCAAACAAGCCATCCAGGCACCCCTAATGAGTTTTTATGATGTCACATACTTCCTATTTTGTCAGCTAAAAGAGACTGGAAGAAATGACAACCAAGTAGCAATAAATAGAGCTAACGCCTAGATCCTGGTTTCCAAATGATGAAAAGGAACACATGGTTAGAAATTGTAGATTCTAGGGCTCAGACAATATTCAGGAGAAACTTGGAATATCTTGTTGTGATGGGAAGTAAGGAAGGGGTAGAATGTATGGGACATGGAAAGCCCATAGGAACTGGTCTGAAGAAACTCCCAGAGACAATGTGAACATCAAAACAGATGACAACAATGAATTATAATAATAAATAAACTAAGTCCATGAGCCCATGCTCATTTAAAAAAATAAAATACACAACAAAATAAATGGGGATGTATAAAATTTATTTACATAAACATGCCAACTGATAAATGTGGAAGAAATGATAGAAAATGTCATTATTTTGCAATGATCATACTGTAACCATCAACTGATTCAGCCAAGAATCCTCAACAGAGGGATGTCTGGATGGCTCAGTCCGTTAAGCATATGCCTTCAGCTCAGGTCATCCCAGGACCCTGGGATCGAGTCCTGCATTGGGATCTCTGCTCAGTAGGGAGCCTGCTTCTCCCTTTGCCTGCCACTCCTCCTGCTTGTGCTCTCTCTTGTGCTTGCTCTTTGAGAAATAAATAAAATCTTAAAAAAAAAAAAAAAAAAAAGGATAGTATAAAAAAAAAAAAAAAAAAGAATCCTCAATAGATGCTAATGCCACTGAATGAAAGTTTATTGAGGAACAGGGTATTTACAGGCTCCAAGTATTTTCACAAAGATTAGTGGTTTACAAAGGAGAAAAACAGGGGCACCTGGGTGGCTCAGTCAGTAAAGTATCTGCCTTTGGCTTGAGTCATGATTCCAGAGTCCTGTGATCGAGCCCTACATTGGGCTCCCTGTTCAGTGGGGAGTCTGATTCTCCCTCTACCCCCACCCACTTTTTCTCATTTTCTCTCTCAAATAAATGAATAAAATCTTTGAAATTAGGAAAAAAGGAGAAAAATATATCTTTATAGAAAAATCTGGCAAACATCACCTTCACTAGGTAATTAGTGCTGACATAGCTAACAATGAGACATAGGGGTGGCATGAGCTCTCAGTAACAGTGAGAAGAATGCACCACATAAGTGGTATTTGCTCCAAAAATGCATTACTTGAATCTAACTATGAGGAAACAATCCAACAACCCTAAACTGAAGAGTTTTCTACAAAAACAACTAGCTTACCTATATTCTTCAAAAATGTCACTGTATGAAAGAACCATTTTGGGTAACTGCACTATGGTGACGAGAAGGTCTTTGTTCTTTGGGGATGAAAATGAAAGTACTTAGGGATAAAGGGTCATGCCACTGCAATCTATACTCTAAAATCAGCTCAAAATAAATCAAACACAGAAACACACCAAATGAAAAAGGAGATACCAGTAGAACATCCATCAAAAGAAGAACAGCTAAATAAACACAGCACGTTTTTGTAAAATGAAAAAAAAATTATACACTATATTATTTTCCGGAGGAAATCTGAAAATAAGAATAAACATATATGTAACTATATTTCTCGGACATTTTGTGTTATTGAAAAATCAAAACAATTAATGACACAATGGGGTAGTGTAACTGGCACATTCCCTCCTACCTATTGTCACTTCGGGTTTCCATGGCCACAGGATTTGGAGAGGCCCGATGACCTGAAATGGGAATCAGGCTACTCCTCTCTGCAGGGTAATCAGGCTGGATCCGAGGAGAAGTGTGTGTGATCTGCTGAGGCACCACCTTAGCTACAAATGCAAAATCCAATCATATTACCTCTCATATGCTTTTATTGGCATGCCAAAACATTCTTGGCCAGCAACAATCTTAAGAATGCAAACAGTAATAAGAAGCCTGGATCTTGAGCTTTAATCAAAATAATAAAAGAAAGATAAGCATATAAGATTCAACTGAATTATTTCAAGCCAGTATTCTACTGATACATTCATATATTCACACTGTTATTTGCCAAAGCAGGGTTCAACATCAATACTTTAACAAAAATACCAGGACTTCCTGGAGACCTTTTTTAAAGGAGAAAAATTTTTAACAACAGCAACAACAAAAATCAACAAAATTTTGAATACCAACACAGCAAAGACCTTAGCTTCTACTGAAGAATCCATAGCTAATTAGTAGTAAGTCAATCATTTTAATTTCCAAGCCTGTTTCCTCATCTACGAGAAGGCCTTCTTTAGATCATCACTTTATTTCTAAGATCCTTTGAATGTCCTGTAATTTAGCACAAAACTTTACAGCAAAATCAAAATGACTATAGAGTTTTCAAATCTAACCTGAGGCTCGAAGTTTGCTCTCCTCTAGCATTTGCAATCAAGTTTTGTTTAGAAGGTACAGCTGAACTGGGACTACTTTAGTGTTCTTACAGACCTGTCTATTAACTCTATGTAGGAAAATTTGGGGAAAAAAAAGCTGTAGTCCACATGAGATATATAGAAGGACAGCTACCATCTGTGCAAGACCCCACAGTTACACCAGTGACAGGCACATAAACACTGGAGACTAGGATGATGCCACCACATTACCCAAAGTGCAGTGCACTGAACACCAAAGGTAAGCAACACAAGTCCACTATGATTCCCAGCTATTTCCCAAGGGAGGAAGCTGGACAAGTTTCTGCAGGATGATAGCCGGGATGCCCACTTCGACCACTGATGATGACTTGTACTGGCTAAGGCAGATGCCATGCCTTAAGGCTAATGCCATGAAATATTTTTCATCAGTAGTAAATCGAGGGGGAGCTGAGTGGAAAGCAACTAAGCCTTATTTTTCCACTGTGCCCATAAAAGGTAGGAGAAAAGAATGCTCCCAAGAGGAATGCAGCTGTCATTTGGCAAAATGGCTAACTACTGGTTGGTAAACCATACACATGCCCATGAATTTATATCTGTGCCTTTATTCTAATTAAAAAAGCGAAACATTGTCAATTATAAAAAAAAAAAAAAAAAGACTTAAGGAAAAACAATGCAAAAATCCTAAGTTGAACACAATGCCACCTCCAAAGATGATCCCTGTTTACTGAATGCTGTGATCATCTGATTCTGCTTTTTTAGAATTCTGATACCACCATCATATGTGGGCCAGAGCATCAAGAAAATAGAGACAGTATTCTATTAGAAATGAGCATTCATTAAAGGCAAAAACTCTATGCTTATGGTTAATCAAGCTTCCCCCCCCCCCCGACTCAACACATTCCTACTAATAAAAATAGTTGAATTCAATATTTAACCTCACCTGGAAAAAGCAAGTGTCACCTGGAAAAAGCTGCTTAAGTGATTTTAATATATCCATTAAAATCCCACTTGAAAATCAATGCTCTAGGGTTAATATCAGGTTTCCTTTCTCAACTGAGGTATCCCTATACAGGGATCCTATAGTGATGTAACAAAGAAATATTTGGCTTACTGTAAAAGAAGAAGAGAAAGCCAGAGCATAAGCCTAATGGAACTTAGACAAAACCTATCATATTAAGGGACACATGGGTGGCTCAGTTGTTGAGTGTCTGCCTTTGGCTCAGATCATGATCCCAGAATCCTGGGATCAAGCCCCACATCAGGCTCTCTGCTTGGCAGGAAGCCTGCTTCTCCCTTTCCCACTCCCCCTGCTTGTGTTCCCTCTCTCGCTATCTCTGTCAAATGAATAAATAAAATCTTAAAAAAAAAAATCACATTAAGTGGCAGATGTTAAATCTGTTTGGATACTTCTGTCAAATGATTTTCACAGAATCTAGCAAATAGTGAAAAATCAAAGATAAAACAGCTGGGAGATATGAAGTATAATACTGTAACTTAAGACAGGTAAAAAGTTGATAGTTTCAGCCAAATGAATGCACATACTTCTGTTACTTCTGTCTCCTGGTACTCTGAGTTTATTTCCACAGTGTCATCTCTCAGCAAGGTACAGTGACATAAGTAAGAATGAATCTCTAAATAATTCTTTACAGATGATTCGAGATGAAACCAGAGAGCCCCTATAGGGTACTCTTCTCCTATACTGGTCTAATTTGCTTTATAGTTATAGATATGCTAGTGAGACTCTTGACTATAAAAATGGCAAGAACAAGCCAGGTTCTGTTGTTACAGTGCTCAGGATAACTGATGACACTGTTAGATACCGTCAGAAAATGGTGTGAAGTGACAGTTATGGAACAAGCAACAATCTTTTTCAACAATACTACATCAATGCTAAAATCACACACACACTCCCACCCTCCAGCCCTCTCTTCTTTTCACAGGAGGGAATTAACTACCTGCACCACAGAACGGTAAGAAAGAATTATGCTCTCTCTGATGCCAAGATGCTGTGAGTGGTAATGTAAGAAAGAGCCAGCAGCAGTGTTTTCACTGCTAAAAGCCTATCATGGAGCTCAGTACCAATTTAAGGGCAGGAATGGCTGAGTTATCCAAGGGAGGAGGAAGGGCTTCCTGGGTTCCACCATCATTCTGGAAAAGTGTCCTCCAAGTCTGCGCAGAGGGATGTGAAGCTGTCTTATATGGGAAGAAAGGAACTACTGCAGTGCTGGGATGTAGCAGGTGGGGAAGCTATACTTCTATGGTCACCAGATTTCTGACAGTTAAGTATGCCAGTGTGTCATCTTACAAAAAGCATTCCAAAAGTTTATGAAAAATATGGCAGCTGTCCCATGTCTCTGGGAGTATAACAGTACGATGGCATGCTTATTGTCATAAAACCAAGGCAAAGCTAACACTAGAAACTAAACCCGGAGCTTGTGAATTAAAAAGAGCAGTGCTCTGCCTCAGAAGCCAGTCTCTGCTTTGGAAGCTATGACAGCAGACATCAACCCCTTGGACAGGTGTGGGCAAATCCTGCCTGATGTCTGGGTTGATACTTTGGAATGGCTGGGAGAAAAAATCAGAAGAACATTTCATGACAGATGAAAATTATATGAAATCCAAATTTCTGTGTCCATAAAAAGTTCTACTGAAATGTACCTACACTCAATTGTTTACATCTTATCCACAGTTTAGTAGTTGTGACACAGACCTGTGAGGCCTGCAAAGCTTAAAATATTTATTATCTAGCCCTACAGAGAAAGGTTGTCAATCCCTGCTGTTAATGACTGTTTGGCTACCAGTAACTTTTCAAAGATTTTTTTAAATATTGAAAGCATATTTAAAGGAGGAATAAACAAAGCCTAGAAGAAAACTTTAGGATGTTTGTGAAGTATCCTGGGGTAGCAGTCAGATGAGAACTGAGGGTAATCAACCCGAGGGTTATCACCCTTCCCACTGTGCATTGCCTAGACTTTTCCTGAACACTCCACCAGTGTACAAGTTCTCTTCATTCCAGATCCTTGCTTCTTTTTTGCTTTTTCTGTGGATCTTATTTAACTATGTCAGTGAAGTTAACTTTTTATCACTAAAAGGCACACAAAGGAGAGGTAAAATCTGATAAATGAGGAGTCAAAGTTGTGTGAAAATAATGTTTACTTTCAGATCTCAAAGATTATTACCCTCTTTTCCCTTCTATGGTCAACACCAAATCTATATGACAAATATACTAAAAACTGAATTCAGTGTTGCTTTGAAAATCAATAATTAAAAAAAACCCGAAACAACCCAATACTAGCCCTCTATATGAAGACCTGGTCAGAAGGGCTGAAAAATCCCTTTAAGCTCTGTGTGAAGGCTGCAGGACACTTACCAACTGGGATGTTTGAGGTGGTCACAGCGGTAGCATGGGATGAATGTGAGGGCATTGTCATGGTAACAATTGTACTCGTGGGAGCTTGTGTGTGTGACACAGATCCTGAAATTGGAGGAAAAAAAGTCTTCAATAATGGCCTCTCTACATATACTACCGATTCTCAAATACCTGAGAAAAGCTCTCGGGAAAAGAGAATTCTGCTAGCCTATTCTTTTTCTCTGACTGAAGCTGAGAAAATGGAAAATTAACTTACCACTCATGCCTCACACTTCCTTAGGAGGAAGAGCAGGGCTGCCAACTTACCGGCCGTGGTTGCTGAAGGAATGGTGTTGGTTGCCAAGATAGGTGCTACTGTTGCTGCAGCCACTGGTGTGCCAGTACTGAAGATAGTTTTCTGGGGGGGGGGGATATCCCACAATACAGTTATAAACAAGAACATTTCCCCCTCAATCCAGTTTAAAAGCAATCACTGCCTTCAATACTGCTAGGGTCTCAGGAAATTTGGCAAAAGTCTGGTTTTAAGCCACAGCCTCCACAGACAGGTTCACCTTTGGTTTTACCTGTGCCATGGTATGAAGCTGTTGTTTTGGCGTCCCTAATGCAGGATGAGACGGCAGTGTGATTCTTGTTGTTACATCCCGTGACTGGGCAGGACGCTGAATACTAATTGCTGCAGATGGTGGATGCTGGATAGACAAAGTTGGCCGACTGAAAGAGATAGGAAAGACATGATTTCTCACTTGTCTCTAGACATGATGCAGGCAGTCAAGGCCATTTGCTCTCTTGTACTAGACCATCATACAGTTTATTTTTTAGGTCTGTGACACCCGCAGGTGATCCAATGAAGTAAATGGCCTGTCAAGTTTCTCTCCTCTAAGTTCCACAAACATAATTTCCAAAGGTTATCAGTATGCACCATGAACTGAATCAATTAATCTGTAGTCATTTTCAGCACTCTGTGTAGTTAACTGAGAGTTAACTCTCAGGACAACCCTGAGTAAGCATTATTATATCAATACACTTCACTGTGTGACAAAACTGAAGATACACACTAAGGTTTTCACATTATGAGGGAGAATTATAGACGATCCTGATTAACAGCAGCCCATCCTTTTGCCCGCAAAGCACTAACCTGCTCTCAATTTCCTATCATTCCTAACTGTATTGTTTCTTCAAAAGTTAGTTACAACTTTTACAGATTATAACTTCCATAACCTTTATAGTTATAGATTAGTTATAATCTAATTACTCAAAGAGATAACAACATAGAACCCACCTCAAATTAACTGGCAGCAAGTTACAGAACCTGCAACAGTGGCAAGATAACTTGACATTATAACAAAGTTGGCATTTCAAGTCAGAGGGGGAAGAATGGACTATTTAATAAGTGACGCTGGGAAAACTATGTAGCCCTTTGAAAAAAATAAAATGGGATCCATGCTTCATGCATTACTACAGCAGGATAAATAAAAAGAGGATCAAAGATTTTACAGCAAATTAAAAAGTACATGAAGAAAAGATAGAATTCTTTTATAACCTCAGCGTGGAAGAGAGCTTTTTAACGATTAAAAGCTTTTAAAATCTAAAAGCTATAAAAGATCAAAAAATTTGACTCTGTGAATGAACAAGCAAGCCTACATAGCAAAACACACTATAAGCATGGTCAAAAGACTCATAAATCAAAGTGCAATCTTAATATACTAGGAATTCCTTGCAATGAGAAAAATAACAGCCCGATAAAAACAAACAAGGGATATGCGCAGCCAGTTCACTGAAACGAAAATGCAAGTGGCTCCTTAACAAAGAAAAAGATGCTCACTCCCACTCAGAGGAAGAGAAATACAATTTAAAACACACTAGAATACACTGTTCACCTATCAGATTGGCAAAAATCCCAAAAATGAACAGCCTCATGTTGTTCAAACTGCAAGGAAACAGGTACTTCCAAACATTCTGGAGGGAGTGCAAACAGGTACAGACCTTAAGGAAGGCAATTAGTAGGTATCAAAATTATAACTGCATATACCTTACAAATAACAGCCCAATGTTATTGGGCTTTGGGGACTTTATCCTACAGGCATTCTTGCACACATGGATAATGAATGAAGTATAAGTTTATTCACTGCAATATTACTTATGATAGTCAAGTACTGGAAACAACCTCAAACCCATTCACACATACAATGGCTCACTGTGCTGGTACTAAGAGAACAATGAGGCTATCTAAGTAATGAAATAGGAAACTTTCAATACATGTTATATTTAAAGAAAGTAGAGAATATGTGAGTTAATTTTGGGTAAAAAGGATAAAAGAACTGCACTCGAATCTGACTATATTTACAGTTAGTTACTACCACAGAACTCAGAAAACATAAAAGGAAAGGAACACAGGAACCTGGTAGATGGGGTACAGAGGAGAGCGTGACATCCTTCCTACAACATCTTTTCATGCTTTTATATTTTGAAACCACGTGAATACAAATTAAAAAGAAGTGAATAAGCTGAGCTATAAGAGTAAAAACTTGACTGAGACTGCATGTGTCCAAACTAAGCAATGCTTTCATCTCAAGCATCCTCTCTCAAAATGCTTTAAAAACAGACCTGGTGGGTTATCAGTGAATAAAGTGTTCAAACTGAATAAAGGATGGTTTTCTTTCTGAACGAGAACAAAATGCCTTATCATCCAAGTTAAAGGAAAGCTGAAAAACCGGCCACAGATATAACTGCGAACTTGGTAGAACTCACTGAGGAGAAAGTACTTACAGGGAGACTGGATCTTTATGTTTTCCAGGATGAGCCATTTCCCCAGGCCCATTCCTTATGTTCACCCAAAATGTAAAGGACCCCCCAAAGAGTTCCCTTACCTGACTCTCATGTTCTCAAGCCAGAAAAAAAAACCCAGAAACATAAAAACCTGGATAATCCTAAAAAGTCCTTGGGTCATTCATTTTAAGCCTATTACACCTCTTCCACTAGTCATTTAAAAATGTCTGCGAATGAGGAATGGATGTTCTCTGATAATTTAAATGACCACTTTGAGATTTTCTTTAGGTTTCATTTTCTCTCTCCCCATTATAGTAGAACCCAATTTTTATTATGAATAACAGTCCAAAATTATATCCAGAAACACAAAGAAGAAAAATACAAGCTCTATGTTTATTCCATAGTTAGCCTAATAAATTTCCCCCCAGAGTAGCAGCACACTGATAAGATTATTGGACTAGATTAGCCGGTACATGGTAGGCCAATTCTGACCAGGATCTCCAGTATCACATTGAGAGTTCAAATACTTTTGTGGCTCCTAGAATTACTGAAGATGACCAGTTGTTGTGGGAGCGCAAATGCATGCTGCAGCATCAGGTGTTGGGTACAATCCCCATGGAATCAGCCTGAGGATATTATTCCTGATGTGGCAAGTAGAGACTCAGACCTTGCACAAAGTAACAGGATTTTGAATGCCATTGGTCTAGTCAATGAACAGTAATTAGGACTTTGTTTTACAGCCTGGCTTCTTCCCTGTATGGCTTTCATACCTTCTTGAAAGGTGACTTTAGGATAACATGAGAATAATATTAGCCGACATAACATTGGGGAGGGTATGTGCTATGGTTAGTGCTGTGAAGTGTGTAAACCTGGCGATTCACAGACATGTACCCCTGGGGATAAAAATTTGTTTATAAAAAATAAAAATTAAAAAAAAAAATTAGCCGACATAGATCACCTGCATAAACTCGTCACTCCAACTACCTAGGATGTCTCTGCAGCTTTACCAGATAAAAATCCATTTTGGAGACTGGAGTTTTAATAGTTGACAACATACTATACTAAGTATAGTGCCATGTAAGACATCTGTTCCCAGCATTTATGATGAAAACCAGATACACACACATATACACAAACACACATATGTGTGTGTATATATATATATATATATATATATACATATATATAGTCATGACAAAATTTAGGACACATGAACTTAATTATAAAGATAATTTTCGAAGAGCTTCATAACAAAGAATAATGTCCACATTCCAATCACTAGGAAAGGGTCTCCAAAATTCACCTTAAATATACTCATATTTAAAAGGTCTGGTTCAGGGGCGCCTGGGTAGCTCAGTGGGTTAAAGCCTCTGCCTTTGGCTCAGGTCATGATCTCAGGGTCCTGGGATCGATCCCCCATCGGGCTCTCTGCTTAGCAGGGAGCCTGCTTCCTCCTCTCTCTCTCTCTGTCTGCCTGCATACCTGTGATCTCTGTCTGTCAAATAAATAAATAAAATCTTAAAGAAAAAAAAAAAGGTCTGGTTCATTATAAAAAAACAACCAGAAGAGTATTTATATTAAATATTTAAATATGTTTTTTTAATTAATTAATTTATTTATTTGACAGAGATCACAAGTAGGCAGAGAGGCAGGCAGAGAGAGAGGAGGAAGCAGGCTCCCCGCTGAGCAGAGAGCCCGATGCGGGGCTCGATCCCAGAACCCTGGGATCACGACCCGAGCCGAAGGCAGAGGCTTTAACCCACTGAGCCACCCAGGCGCCCCTTAAATATGTTTTTAAGTGCTTTTGAAAGCACAGACTATATTACATGGTAGTCTTTGACTTTCAATTACTCCTAATGAAAAAAACCATGAACATTTATGTAAGGTACATTACATGTTAGGCATATTTTAATTCCTTTACATACATTAATATAAGTACTCCTTATAATGATCTGTGAGGTAGGTAATGTTATTGCCATTTTCTTTCTCCCCCCATAGATTTATTTATTTGAGAGAGAGAGGGAGAATGCGTGCATGAGCATGGGAGGACCAGAGGGGGAGGGAGTATCCTCAAGCAGACTCCCTGCTGAGTGTAGAGCCTGACAAAGGGCTTGATGCCAGGACTGTGAGATCATGACCTGAGCCAAAATCAAGAGCTGGACACTCAACTGACTGGGCCACCCAGGCACCCCTATTATTGCCATTTTCTATGTAAGGAAATTGAAGCATTCACTCTTTGGTCTAGCACTTCCAAAGATCTTGAAAGTATACCATCAAAACAGGCAACATCACATGCTGAAATGTCCATCAGGACATCCATAAGCTAGGATACAAAGCAGCCAAAAATAAAGGGACTAAATATCTCTATGTACTGATTTGGAATCATCTCCAGAATATATTAAGAGAAAAACGCAAGGCACAAAACAGTATATATAAATACAATATGCTGTATTTTCTTTTTCCTTTGAAAGTTACATCTTTTTTTTTTTTTTTAAGATTTTTATTTATTTGAGAAAGAGAGCCAGAGAGAGAGCACAAGCAGAGGGAGAAGCAGAGGGTGAGGGAGGGAGAAGCAGGTTCCCTGCTGAGCAAGGAGCCCACCATGGGGCTTGATCCCAGGATCCTGGGATAATGGCCTGAGCTGAAGGCAGACATAACCTACTGAACCAGCCAGATGTGCTCCAACATTTGAGGGATAGAGAGGACAGTGAAACTCTTTACTGTATACCTTTTTATATATTTATATTTTAGAAATATGTGAATCTAAATTAAACAGAAAATGTTACTACATATCCCACAGAGAAATCGATCACTTCAAGTGACCTCTGAATACATTTCCGCTCCATTTAGTGGGATCTAGTCTGAAGACAAAAGAACTGGGAAGAAGTCTTAAACTTCACTCAGTCTCTCTCTGTTTTTTTGTTTTTTTTTTAAAGATTCTTTATTTCTTTGAGAGAGAGAGACACAGTGAGAGGGGGAACACAAACAGGGGTAGTGGGAAAGGGCGATGCAGACTTCCTGCTAAGCAGGGAGCCTGATATGGCACTTGATCCCAGGACTCTGGGATCATGACCTGGGCCGAAGGCAGACACTCATCAACTGAGCCACCCAGGCGCCCCAAATGTCATTCAGTCTTATTATTAGTTTAATCTACAGAAAACAAGGGGTTGATTTAAGACCCATGAACTTGGGATTCTGAATTGTAACTCTGAAACTATTTTTTTTTTTTACATTATGGACCAAAGAACCAAGTAGTTGTATTAATGTCTTGACACAAGGTTTGCAGTGTAAGAGAAAAGATGTAGAAATATAAAACTGAAGAAAGAAAAAACCTGTAATGTTAAATTTCATTCAGAAATATCAGTATGAAGACATGACTGTGTTTACTATATTGATTACCTCTGTTCACAGAAACAGCCTAAAAGCAATGATACCTCAGGAGCAATGTGTACCTTTAGCACCCAGATCTTGGGTTCTAATTACCATTCTCCACTAAAGAGAACCAAGAATCATTGGAGAAATGGCTGATTTCAAGACTAGGGAGGCAGAAAAATAAAGGGCTTCATTTATCATGTACCAAAAAGATGAAAGTACTCAAAGTCTAAGAGGAATTACCAAAATGACACTGAAGCCAGTTTGAAGGGGTTCTCAGTAGCCAAATTTGGGGCAACTGGGAAAAAAAGATTTTTATTAAAATACACCGAGTAGGGACGCCTGGGTGGCTCAGTTGGTTGGGCGTCTGCCTTCAGCTCAGGTCATGATCCCAGCTCCTGGGATCGAGTCCCGCATCGGGCTCCTTGCTCGGCAGGGAGCCTGCTTCTCCCTCTGCCTCTGCCTGCCTGTGCTCACTCGCTCTCTCTCCCTCTCTCTGTCAAATAAATGAAAAAAAAAAAAAAAAGATTTTAAAATACACCGAGTAAATAAAACAACCCTAAGTCCATAGTGGCAACTCCCCCATACACAAAAAAGATCAGAGATTAAGCAGGGTTAGTCAGCTAGAAAGTGCTCCCACATCTGTTGTCTTAATCAATATATTCTTTCTCAGAGTGATGAGATTTTCTTTAATGGCCTCAAAGGCAGCTCTAGGGACAGAGACCCAAACTGGAAACTTTAAAAACACAGAAAATTTGGGGTTAATTTACAAAAAGTGAACCTGTGACCATCTTCCAGTGTTGAGCTGGATCTTTGTATGACTTCTTCAGAGTGAGGACAAGAAGTACTGCAGGCAGAGACCGCAGGTTTGGGATTTTCTCCTCCTCTCAGAGAACAGTAACAAAACAAAAAGTAATGCAGTCTCCATCTCTGGCAACACTAAGAGACACCTGATACCTCAAACCACAGAAGAGGTAGCAGAACTGCAAAGGGCAGTGATACCCAAACAGGGACACAGGCACCAATGCAGACAGGATCTCTGCAGCTACAAGTAAAGGGGCAAAACCCAGTCAAGTAAAATTCTCCAAAGTGAGGAGCGCACTCTGACAGAGAAAACCAAAAGCTTTTGTTTGTAACAGCAGGAGCTGTCAGTGAAGCAGAACCTGGACACGGACTGGTTCCAATATCCAATAATCAATGACAAAGGGTTAAACTAGTAATTGCACATACAGATAAGCACCATGTGAAAAACGGCATGTGGTGAGGGGTGTCTGGCTGGCTTATCAGGTAAAGCAGATAATTTTCAATCTCAGGGTCATGAGTTAAAGCCCTATGTTGGGCACAGGGCTTACTTTAAAAAAACAAACAAAAAAAAACCCAGCGTGTGGTGAGACCCAGGGAAAAGAGCAATTGCCATCTGGGGTAGTCTATCTTCACTGGCAGGAGAGAAGTACAACCAAGAAAATATCAACAGAGTATTCTGAGTCATTAGGAAAACTTCCCCTAGCCAGTATACAGCCCAGCCCACAAGAACCAATTACAAATAGCTGATGCAGAATAAGTTCAACTCCATTCAAAGATGAGTACTCAGAAAGCAACCAGCACAAAACTTATTTCATGATGCTATAAGAAAAATGGTGGACAGAAAAGGAAGTTTACTGGAAACGCTTTTCACTAAGCAGATGAAAATTGTACCATGAATGAAAAAATGTAATGAAATAACTCATTCCATGAAATGAAAACACAAAGCAAAGATGTAAGAGCTCACTGGACATAATAATAAGACAACAGAAGGGAGACAAAATAAATAGGCATAGTTCAGGAGAGAAACAGAAGAAAATATCCACCTGTGTCAGGAATATAGGCAAAACTAAAAGTTGAGCATGACAGACAATGCTGGAAACTCCGTAAGAAACAGAAAAGACTTTGAGAATATTAAGCAGAATCAAAAGGGAAGAAGTTAATAAGGTTTAGATAAGGAAGTCATACAAAAAAGATCTAACAAATACATAACTGGGTGCCCCTTCAATAAAATGGAATAAAATGAATATATAAAGATACAATTCAAGAAAACTGTCCATAAATACAGTTTCATGCTGCAGATTAAAAAGGTACACTATGTTGGGCACCTGGGTGGCTCAGGTGGTTGAGCGACTGCCTTCGGCTCAGGTCATGATCCCGGACTTCCGGGATCGAGTCCCGCATCGGCTCCCAGCTCCTTGGGGAGTCCGCCTCTCCCTCTGACCTTCTCCTCTCTCATGCTCTCTCTCACTCATTCTCTCTCAAATAAATAAATAAATAATCTTAAAAAAAAAAAAAAAAGGTACACTATGTTTCACAACAAAATGATACAAAATGGTCACTATAAAACACATCCCAGGGAAGTCACTGAAATTCAAAGATGAATCTTAGGCAATCAGGCAAAAAGATCAAGATCCTTTTTAAGAGTTTAAAAAAACAAACAAACCAGGCTGGCCTTAGACCTCTGTACCTTATCCAGTTCTAGAAGGCAGAGGAAAAATAGTGATAAAAAACTCACAGAAAGAATACAGAAACCAAAACAATTATCATCTAAACTACTGCTTAAGTATAATGGTATCTGCTAAACTATTTTGATTACACGAAAATACAAAATATTGGTCCTGTAAGTCCTTCTTGAAGGAAGTAACAGAATAAATTTCATTCAACCAAGCAATGAACAAGAAAGGATAAAGAAACTGGCAGACGAGCATTACTCTTTAACACAAAGAGTAAGACAACTTAACTTTTTTTAAGATATTTTCTTCATTTCTATGCCTTGAACCAATTTAATTATCATTGGTTTATCTGGTCTTTGAGAGTTCGGTAAAATTCAATGAAACTGTCTGGGCCTGGTGCTTTTCAGAAGATACTACTTTGAAATTTTTTTTTATTTCTCCAATGGAAATTGGTCTGTTGGAACTTTCTGGCCCCAGAATTCAAAGGGAACTAGATACTAGATATTCATCACTGTTAGAGATTTACGTAGAAAAATCATCTGGTCATTTGGGTTTCTGTCTGTTTAATTCACTAGTGTATTTCTAGTGCCCAGAACAGTGACTGCCACAATGCTGAAAATCATCTTGACAAAATTCAACATTTTTTTTTTAAGATTTTATTTATTTATTTGTCAGAGAGAGAGGGAGAGAGAGCGAGCACAGGCAGACAGAGGCAGAGGGAGAAGCAGGCTCCCTGCTGAACATGGAGCCCGATGTGGGACTCGATCCCAGGACGCCAGGATCATGACCTGAGCCGAAGGTAGCTGCTCAACCAACTGAGCCACCCAGGCGTCCCTCAACATTTCTTTTTATTAAAAACTCAACGCACTAGAAAAGAGATACTTTGATAACATGGCTTAAAAAAAAACTGACTCTTTTCACTGTATACACATTCATAACTTTTTAATTTCTTTGTATCACCTAAATATATACAGGTAATATAAAATTAAAATGAAGAACACATAGTCTGTTTTATGTTGGGCAGATGTGTCTCAGGCAATATTTTCAATTACCAGGAAGTGTCCTCATTTTACTGAAGAGGAGACTAAGGATCAGAGAAGTTAAGAAACCTGCCTAATGTCACACAGCTAGTGAATGATAGAGCTGATGGTTAAATATAAGTCCTAGGTACACTTCTGCATTTCAAAGTTACATTTTTCAGAGTTCTGTTCTAGGCCCTCTTAACTATTCATTCCCCTTGGAGAGCCTCAAATACCTCAAAGCTTTAACTGTAGCCCACAGGCTGATGACTTCCAAACTCATCTCTGGTACCAACATCTCTTCAATCACCTGCTGACAACTGCCACTTGATTGTTCCATGGATAAACTCAGTATCCCAAAAGGCAACATTCTTTCTAAAACTCACTTTCTTTCTCGTTTCCTTTTTATTTACTTGGTCAAACAACGAAGAAACCAGGGAGGCGTCTAGACTCTCTCTTCCTCACCACTCTGCCCTGCCTCCAGCTGGCAACTGACAGTTATGGATGGTCTCTAGTATGACAGCTTTAGTCTCCATGCCTACTACCCCCCTTCTTCTGTTCAGTGAATCACTTGTTTATATTGTCCAAAGCACAACATAACCAAATGAATTGATCAAGAAAGACCTCCTGGCAGGACTCACATCCCACTGCCTCCCTCCAGCTTTCACAGTCTTACCACAATATGGCTTGGGACAAAAGGACAAACACCATCATATCTTCACCCAACTGTGTCATTTCTAGGAAGCATCACAGATCATTCCTTCACTGACCAGACTTTATTTCTGTATGGCTCTACAGATTTCTACCTTTTCAGATACCCAACCCTTCCAGTACAGCCTCTGAACAGTCCATCTTTTCTCTGAATTTATCCTTTACCTCCCTGCCCTAATGAATCTGGGTTCTCCCCTGAGAACACTGCTTCCCCCTACAGCCCTCTCATCTGGGAGACATTTTTTCTCTCACAAACCTCTTCCCCATCTATACAGTTTTCCTAAATAATCTCCTTCACAACTCTTCCCTGGACTCCAAACTCATCTATTAACCAATCTCAACATCTCCACTTGGGTGCTCACAAGTCAGCACAACCTTCCAATGTCCAAAAATAGTCTGGGATTCCTCCCCCAAACCTACTCTTCCCATTGTTCCTCATCTCAAGTTATAGCAACTCCACCTTTCTAGCTTCATAGGCCAACTAGCAGGGCCAGAATCCTGACTCTTCTTGTTCTCTCACTGCCCCTATGTAATTCCTCTGAAATCCTCAACCAACTTCAAAACTCTATTCTGAATCTTACCATGTCTTTCCACCTCCAGCAATGACCTCTTCTCAATTTCTGCATGGCTTTCTAAACCATATCTCCATTTCCAACTTTGCCTCTCCATAGTGGCCAGGCTTAAGATCATGACACTGCTCTGCTCAAAACTCCGCTAAGGCTTCTCACTGTACCCCAGCAAAGTCTAAACCTGTAGAGGGCTTCCTAAGGCCCTCATGTGGAGACTCTGTTATCTCCTAAAATAATCTCTTGCCACTCCCCTACCATAGCCTCTTGCTTTTCCTTATCTACTTCTATTTCCTTATCTACACTCCTGTCTCAGGGCCTTTACACTTATTGTTCCCACTGTGGAGAATGCTCTTATCCCACATGGCCACATGACTCACTTCATTAGATCTTTCAATTTTCTGCTCTAATCCATTCTTTTTTTTTTTTTTTAAGACTTTATTTATTTATTTGACAGACACAGATCACAAGTAGGCAGAGAGGCAGGCAGAGAGAGAGGGGGAAGCAGGCTCCCTGCTGAGCAGAGAGCCAGATGCGGGGCTCAATCCCAGGACCCTGAGATCATGACCTGAGCCGAAGGCAGAGGCTTAACCCACTGAGCCACCCAGGCACCCCTGCTCTAATCCATTCTTAACAATAGTCTTCCCAGACCACCTTACAGGAAATAGCCTATACTGCTTACCTTGTCACTGCAAATCTTGCCCTATCTAATTTTTCCTCAAAGCACTTTGACCATCTAAAAAAAACTTTATTTGTATGTCTCTAGCCCCTAAAAACAGAAACTCTATGAGGACAGGAATTTCTGGTTGTCTACTGCTTTATCTCTAGCACTAAGTATTTATTGAGTTAAATGAAAGGACAAAAAGGAAAGGGAAAAGGGAAAGGAGAAGAGCCTGATCTCCAAACCCCCAAATATACCTAAGTGCTGAATCAGTAGCATGTGCTGCAGTTGTAGTAATGACTGGAGACTGAGCTCTGGTGGCTGAGACAGTTGCTACCACAGCAGGAGGGATGGTATTAGAGGTGGTCACAGGTGGACGAGACTACCAAGAGAAGAGAAAAAAATAATTCATTTAAAACAAGAAGCAAAATAAAATATAGTAAGCTAAACACTGAAGGTATAATTTGAAACTTGGGCCTTCAAACAAGCATGTTTGTGTCCAAATGAAAGCAAATTCTCACCACTATGACTAAGGAATTCTCTTTTCAGATAGGTAATTTTAACATCCAAGAGACAGAATTACCAAAAAATATCCTATCTTGGCTGGATGGACTATATAAATTTCTCCCTTCCAAGTAGGACTGGATGCAACATTTTGTCCTATTAGTATAAGTTGGGATCCAACCCTTCAGATCTAGAGTGCCCACAGATTTGTTGTTGGTTCTGGTGTAGACATTTTACACTACCACACAACCAAGTGCTTTCCATAGGAGGATCTCAGCCATCAGATGGAACCGCTGACTCTCAGCCCTCTAAGCTACAAACACATGAAAACAGCACTTGCTTGCAGAAGATTCAGGGTGCCCTAAATGCTCTCTGGCTGTTTTCACATGGATGTACTTCCCGTACCTTCCCCTATACTACATCTGGGTGTAAAATCTTTACCAAACAAGCTCCACCCTGGCCTTCACCTGCTTGTCCACCATCAATTCTTTCAATCATCTGCGCTCTCCTGGGTAGACCCTTTCTTGACCCTGATACAGTTAAATTCACAAATGCTGCCCATTCTGGATCTGCCTCTCACTTCCAGACCTTTTACCTGTTGTGCCTATTGTTACAGCTTGTCGTCTCACAGTAGGATCGTCATACTATCTTTAGTGAACTCCTTGTCCTGGTTCTTTCTCCAATTCTTTCTGTATACCATTTATATTCCAGGGGGCTAAAATGAGTCTCCAAATGGGTTTTATTAGCCAGCAAGAACCCTTATTTTCTTTTAAACTGAGAACTCTAGGCTGGACATGTATTACCCCGTGTCCTACTCAGCACCCTTCCTTACTGTCTTAAACCCTGCTGGTTCCACACACATTACCAGTCTGGCCCCCGAAAGTATTTGAATTTTCATCTGTCAGTGATTCAGCTCCATTAGTTAGTTTTTCAAGGATAGTTCTTTGACCATATGTTCAAGAAACTTAGTGGCTCTCTGTTGTGTACAAAATCAGATTTATACTCTGGATCTTAGAGCTCTGAATTTAGAGACATCACAATGTCACCTCATCATACACTATACCTCAGTAGTACTGAACCCATAGATTTTCCTTGAAAAAAAGTTGAAAGGCACAGACTCTCTTCCTTGAAAAGCATACACAAGTGCATAATAACATGCACTAAATATGTAAGGGCTCATAAATCCCAATCTGAATGAAAACCTCTCACTTCTGGCTTGCCTCTACTAAACACTATGTAACTACCACCGTCCTCCTCACCACCATTCACAGTATTGTTTCCTTTAACTGCCTCTCCACTTCTCTGAATCCCTGTTACCACACCCATCCCAGCAAAAGCTTCCCTTACCACAAGGCTCCTCCAAATCCCAGGATGGCTGATCACACTGCAGTGTATATAACTCAACCTCCCTGACCTCTTGGCAACTAGATCAAAAGTCACTTCAAGTCAATAGACTCGCCCAGGCTCTAGCAGAGTCAAGAACTCAGAGTAGGCACCTAATACTTGCTAGCTGACTACCTACAACCTGACGTGCCTGGATTGGTTGGTGAATGATGTGCTGTACTGCTGGCTGAGCCGTAGCAGCATTTGGCAACTGGGAAGTCGGCCTCAGGACTGTGGTTACTTTAGAGCTGGACATCACAGCAGCAGCAGCTGCACCTAGAAAAAGATTGTTTTCATTAGTATGGCTTATGGGCTCACAATTTACATAGTTCCCATTATATGCCCTAGGAAAATAGTTTCTAAACCTCAGTATGTCAGTAATTTAGCGGAGGTGCTGTATGTATATTTCCCTTTCCTCCCACAGAAAATTCGGAAAATGTGCTCTAAAGGTTGTGATTTTATAGTAATAATAACCTGTGTTGCTTTTTCAAGGACATTCTTAAATGAAACTGGCTGTCTTTTTTTTTTTTTTAACTACAAGTGTGCAGAAGAGAAGCACACCCTGAACAGCACAGCATCATGCCACCACCTTCATTTAGGCTCCAGCAGCGTCACCACCAGGGAGGGTTCACTAGAACCACCACAGCTGTTGTATCATCAGTGCAAACGTCAACAGGGTACGACAGGCAAATGAAATCTTGGTATTTTCATGAAAGTGTTTTGACCTAACAAAGACCCCCTTGCAGTCTACAAAATTCACTCTGAGAACCACTAAATTATGTTATGACCAAGTAAACCTGGTTTCGTACTTGTGAGCCTGATTTGGGCAGCAATGATTTTATAATCATCAACAGAAGGCTACAGTTTCTGATCAAGTACAGAAAATCATTAAATTTAATATCTGACAACCTATTAGAACTTAATTGTATGAATAAATTTATTTTATGGCTATATTACTTGAATAACCATTATCACTAAACTTTAAAAATAGTGTTTGTATTTCTGACTTACCAACAACAAAGACCATTTTGGACTATCTACAGCTTTGAGTGCCTCACCCATACCAAAAATTTGAATTGCTTTAAGTTTACACACACAAGCATACACACGCTTGTTGAAATGCAACTGTAACTCACATATACTAGATCATGCTCTAAGTGTGTAATGCTCTGTTTCTTTTATCCTGTAACTTTAGTAAGATGATTCTAAATACATTTTTTGGACGGTAACAGAAATCTCTTAACAAATATCTATCTGCCACAGCACTTGGAGAATTTGAACAAAATGTGCAGTTTCTACCTCGCGGTAAATGAGAAGCTCCGATGTGAAGAGGGGGCCCAGGAGCATTGCTGCGGATAATAGACATCTGTACATTTGTGGTCATGATGTGATGCAGGTTACTGGGATGTCCCTGCAAGAAACAGGATATAATGTTATTTTTATGTGCTTAGTTTTAGTCACTGATGCTTAGCCATTGCTTCTAGGAGGTCAGTTGCCTCCAAATGTGGGTCAGGGTATTGCTTTTAGACAGTGAGTATCCCAAGGGAAAGGACATTTAGCTTTTTTTTTTATACAACATACTTCATGATGACCTGTGCCAGCAGGCATGTGGTAACTGCGAGGACCCTTCAATGCCTCAAGCCTAGTTAGGTGCTAGGTCTCTAGTAGAGACTAATAGACATTTGACTGTCCACTTTGGGACAATCTCATCTTCAATATTAGTTTTTTACACTTGTTTTCTTTGCCTTGGCCAAAAGCTTGTTTCTTCCTATTCTATTTTCCTTACATGCCACTGCATTCATCCACCCTTTATGCTACACAGGACTTCTAAGTAAATGTCAATTAGCACTGAGCAGGTACTCCCTTATGCGTTCTTAAGCTCTCCTCTTAGAAGTCCCTTCCTCACATGCTCCCAGCCCTGACGCCAGTGTTTCCCAGCTGGGGGTTCCAGTACTTCTGGGAGTACTCAGCAGTACATAGCGTGTCTTCTTGGAATACCAATTTTTTCTTGAAACTTGAAGGGAAAAGTTTTAGATTCAGGTCTTTTCACTTAGCAGCCCAAAATATTTAAATGAATCACATACATGTTACGTGGTAGGCATAGAATTTCAGGAAAAAATTTAAAACACCAGGAAATAAGTGTTCATGACTGGTGACCTGCTTGAGGGAACCTGCTAGGTGCCCAAGAGATACACATTCATTCTCCTCAGAGAAAGTCCTAGAAATGTGTATGACTGCCATGAAGCTATTCTCAATCCCCACAAATGAACTCTGAGCACTTCAAGAATACAGACTATCTTATCTAGATTTGTATCTCACACTGAGGGTGGTGCCTCATACACAGCAGATGCTTGATACATACTGGCCTACTGACAAACAACACTGTGTGTGTTGGTTTTACTTCTCTCAGACCTACTATCTTCCCCTTGCAGATATCAGTGGCCATTTAATTTTTTATTTAGTACAGTGCCTAACGTACTGCTGGCATTCAATAAATAATGATCAACAGTTTGGCATCTCAGTTTGAAAATCAGCAAATTAAGAGGAAAAAAACCTGTTGTCCACTGATTGTTGCCACAGGAATGGCTGAAGCTTGAGGGATGCTACTCTCCATGGTTACGGTAACCTGTCCTGGAACCTTGGGGGGAAGTGACAAGGTGGAAGGTGGAGCAGGAGCAATGGGACGGCTAGGCATGGTGGGCTTCGGGGGCGGCTGCAAACAGAAAACCACACGAAACATATCAATAGCTTTTTACAAGTGATGCATTTCATTCTATAGTTAAAAGTACACAAATCAAACATGGAGAGTGCCAGGAAGGATCCAAAAGCCTTATATATTTTATCTCTTAGCATCACAGCTTTTCCACTGAAGAACCAGCATTTCCATTTTACAGATGAGGAAACATACAAAGCAAGGCTATGTTACCTGCTCAAAGCCATGCAGACAGTAAAAACTGGAACTGGGACCGAGGCCCAGATCTGCATGGCTCACAGCCCACACTCTTTCTTCTATACAATGCTGCATCCCAAGTTTGGGAGGAAGTAAACAAAACTCCCAGTAACTGAAACATAGCCATGAGGTAAAATACAAGGCAATATTCTAGATACCCCTGAATTAGCAAGCTTTAAAACAAAACCTTGGAGAAGAATGCCACTCCAAGATAAAATCTGAGTTAGCATGCCTGTAATTTGAATAAAATCAATGTCAAAACAGTTACTAGAAAAGATCCTGTGATGCCAACTGCCCAGCGGCACAAGAGTAGGCACTGCAGAACAGCACAGCTCTAAGTGACACAGAAGAGCTGAACTGATGGGTCAAAAAGAAAACACTAAAATCCTGGGTACAGCCTAAGACTTTGTGAAAATTGTCAGGAAGATTAGCCAGTCTTTAGCTGTGGTTTAATGTGAAATTTTAAACCTCTCCATTACCTTCATAAGTCCCTCCGAAAAGGAGAGTGGCACTGCTGGCGTCAGATGTGCTGGTGGGGCTGTCACTGTGACGGGTGTGCCCGATGCAACAGCATGGTGTGTAGACAACATCTGCACCTGTGGATAGGGCCTTACCACAACAGGCTCTTGCTTCTCTTCGCGGGACTGTAGGGAGCTGCTGGAACCCATGTGCTCCCTGGCAGTGACTTCAGCCTCTCGACTAGATTCATCGTTGACTAGTAAGGACATTAAGGGAGAGAGAGCATGTCCTATGTTTCCAATATGAATTAATATTAATGAATGGCAAGCACATATAACAGTGGTACTTGCAACTAAGTTTCAGTGTTGATAAAGTAACCATTTCCTTGGGAGATTTTCTTAAGGAGAATTTGGGCATTAGGGTCCCCCTAAAAGGTATCAAACACAAGAGCCATACCTATGGAACACAGGCCTTACTCTGGATATTTTGGCTTTTCCACTCCTATGAACAAAGGGCCTGATAACTATCTAAAAGGAACTCAAGAGGCGCCTGGGTGGCTTAGTCGGTTAAGGGTCTGCCTTCAGCTCAGGTCATGATCTTGGGGTCCTGAGATCAAGGCCCATGTTGTGGTCTCTGCTCAGAGGGAAGCCTGCTTCTCCCTCCTGCTCTGCTCCTCCCTGCTTGTGCTCTCTCAAATAAATAAATAATCTTTAAAAAAAAAATGAACTCAGAAGAGCAAAACTAGATACAATGCTTTAAGATATTTAGAAATTTATAAAAACATTGACATTAAAATGATAATTTAAATACAATTCTTCTTTTTTAAGATTTTATTTATTTACTTGTGAGAGATAGAGTGAATGCATGCAGGCATGTGCATGACTGGGAGAGGGGCATCAGGAAAAGGAGGAGCAGATTCCCCAGAGTACAGAGCCTGATATGGGGAGCTCGACCCCAAGACCCCGAGCCAAAGTCAGACAGTTAACCAAATGAGTCATCTAGATGCCCCTAAATACAATTCTTAAGTCCAAGAGTATACAGGTTTTCAAAACAAATTTCCTACAAAGCAAACATGGAACTCTTCATCATTATTACAATGTACAGAGCCTTTGAAACTCAACAATTTCACTTATAGGAATAGATCCTATAGATACATGGCATACGTGTAAAATGACTTGTGTACCAGATTTTTATTCCACCATTGTACCACCATTTTTATTCCAGTTTTAAAACTCCCATGTCTATCAATAGGAAACCTGCTATATAAGTTATAGGAGAAATCCTTTTCACAATACTTTCTTTGGAATTTTGGACCATGAAAACATGTAACCTACTTAAAAACTAACTTAAAAAATCAAGGACCTAATCTAATAAAAGAGAGTTTGTGAAGATATTATCGCATACTTGTCTCTAATTTTCTCAAAATAATATTAACATTTTTCTGAAAACAGAGATTATACTTATGTAAAAAACTTCAAGTAACTGTAAACCTATCAAGAAAATAAAGATGCTCCCAAAGTCTATTTCCCGAAAGCACCAAGAGTTATTATGTTGGTAAAACCTTGAGACATTTCTCATGTTTAATTTTGGGTGGGCTTTTATTTGTGTAACTTTTCAATGAACTATAACCTTCATAAAGTACACAAATGTAAATTGTATAGCTCAACAAACTTACACAAACCAAATACACCTGAGTAACCAGCACCCAGCTCAAGAGGCAAAAAACATTCCCTAGAAGCCCTCTCTTCAGCTGGATTCCTCACTATGCCTTCCAAGATATCCCAACCTCTAGCACCACAGATTACTGTTATCTATTTTTGAACTTTATATAAATAGACTCATAGCAAATGCACCCTGTTGTATCTTGTTTGCTTTTTTCACTTACAAGTATAAGATCCATGAATGTCATTGCATGTTGCTGCAGATCTTTCACTGTCAGTATAGTAGATCACTCTGGGAATCAACTACAAATTATCCGTTTTACTGTTAATAGGCATTTAGATAGTTTTCAATTTTTTGCTATTATGAATGTTAGTGCTAGTAATACTCCCACATATGTCTTCTGGTGAACTACTTAGCATTTCTATTGGATATATACCCAGAAGTGAAATTGCTGAGTAATAGTGAATATATACTACATCATTTAAGAAAATGCTAAATGAAATTTCATTGCATAGATACACTATAGCTTTTTTTCTGTTTTCTTTTTTCTTTCTTTCTTTCTTTTTTTTTCAGTAGGCCCCAAGCCCAGCATGGAGCCCAGGACAGGGCTTGAACTCACAACACAGAGATCAAGAGTGGAGTTGAGATCAAGAAACAGATGCTTAACCAACTAAGCCACCCAGGCACCCCAACTACAGCTTTTTAAACCATTATATCATTGGTGGGTTTTCAGGTTATTTCCAATTTTTTTTTTTTAAAAAGATTTATTTATTTATTTGATAGAGATCACAAGTAGGCAGAGAGGCAGGCAGAGAGAGAGAGAGGGGGAAGCAGACTCCCTGCTGAGCAGAGAGCCCGACGTGGGGCTTGATCCCAGGACCCTGAGATCATGACCTGAGCCGAAGGCAGAGGCTTAACCCACTGAGCCACCCAGGCGCCCCATATTTCCAAATTTTTTGCTATTGTCAACATCTCGGATAAAAGTCCATATGTACTTTGAGTCCTTGTTCAGTGATTTCCACAGGAAAAAAATTTTTGAAAAATACATGTACTGGGTGAAAAGACTGACGTATATTTTACATTATATATTGATTTTTCTCCCTGGTCATTCAGATTTTTAAAAAATTCTGATTCCTAAAACCACTTTATGGGTGATGGCTATTAAGATGGGCACTTTTTTTTTTTTAAGATCTTATTTATTTATTTGACAGACAGAGATCACAAGTAGGCAGAGAGGCAAGCAGAGAGCGAGAGAGAGAAAGGAGGAAGCAGGCTCCCCGCTGAGGAGAGAGCCCGATGCGGGACTCAATCCCAGGACCCTGGGATCATGACCTGAGCCGAAGGCAGAGGCTTTAACCCACTGAGCCACCCAGGCGCCCCAAGATGGGCACTTGTAATGAGTACTAGCTATTACATTTAAGTGATGAATCACTAAACTGTACACCTGAAATGAGTATTACCTGCTATGTCAACTAACTAGTTTTTTTAAAAACTTGAAATCAAAACAAATAAAACCACTTTATTGATGTACAGTTTACATACAATAAAATAGCTACTCTAAAAATAGAGAGTTCAACAGAGTTTTTTTTACATTCTTAACCAACAACCTAGGAGCAGAATGGCTGGGTAAAATGTTAAGTAAATGTTTAACTTTATTAGACCGCTGGAATACCTTCTAAAGTGGCTGTATCCATGTTATGTTTCTGTTAGCCAGTGTATTAAGAGTTCTGGCAGCCCCTCATCATCCCAATTCTTGATACACAGATATTGTACTGGGTTTACAGTGGGTGTGTTGTGATTTTAATTAGATTTCCATGACTAGTGATGGTGAAAATCTATTATGTGACCACAAGGCATTCATATACATCTTCCTCTGTGAAGCATATGTGTCTATCTTTTGTCCATTTTTTAGTCAATCAGCTTTACTGAGATACAGTAAAAAACAAACATCCCACCCACTAATTCTTTAGATAAAATTAGATAAAATTTTATAAAAGTAGACAGTACTACAGGGATCCTGGGTGGCTCAGTTAAGCATTTGACTCTTGATTTCAGCTCAGGTCATGATCTAAGGGTTGTGAGCTAGAGCTAGAGCCCTGTGTCTCCTCCTAGGTGTGGAGCTTGTCTGACAGTCTCTCCCTCTGCCCCACCCTCTAAAAAAAAGTATACAGTACTATAACCACAATCAATCACCATACAAAACATTTTCCATTATTCTCACTGGTTCATTCATGCCCCTTTGCAGGCAATTCCCTTCCTCCCACCCTCCCATCCCTTAGACACCACTAATCTGCTTTCTAACTATAGCTTTTTGTTTTTTCCTAACACCATAGCTTTGTGTTTTCTGGAATTCCTTGCAAACAGAATCATACAATATGTGGTTCTTATTTTAAAACTATTTATTTATTTGAGAGAGCATGTGTGTCAGTGCGTTGGGCAGGTAGGGAGAGAAGGCAGTGGGAGAGAATCCCAAGCATACTCTCAACTGATCCCAACATGGGGCTTAATTCCAAGACCCTGAGACCATGACCTAAGCCGAAACCAACAGCTGGACATTCAACAAACTAAGCCACCCATCCCCCCAATACAATATGTAGTCCTCTGTGTCTGCTTCCTTCTCTTAGTACAGTTGACCCTTGAACAACATGGTTTGAATATATGTGGATTTTTTTTTTTAAGATTTTATTTATTTATTTATTTGGGAGAGAGAGCATGAGCGTGGGCAGGGGACAGAAGAGGGAGAAGCAGATTTCTTGCTAAGCAGGAAGCCTGATGTGGGGCTCATTCCCAGGACCCCAAGATCATGACCTGAGCTGAAGGCAGACGCTTAACCGACTGAGCAACCCAGGCACCCCATGTGGATTTTTTTTTTAAATAAATACAGTACAGTGCTATAAATGATTCTTTCTTATGCTTTTCTTAATAAGTTTTCTTTTCTCTAGCTTACTTTATTATAAAAATACAGTATATAATACATATAGAATATACATATGTATTGTTTATGCTATCAATAAGGCTTCCATTTAACAGTAGGCTTTTAATAGCTATGTTTTTGCAGAGTCAAAATTATATTCAAATTCCTGACTGCACGGAGGGTCCACGACCTAAAACCCAGTTTGTTCAAGGGTTAAGTACATATGTTTTTGAGGTTCATTTTATTTTGTTCTACATACCAGATGTTTGTTCACTTTTAATGTTGAGTAATATTCCACTGTACATACAAGCCAAACTTAATCTAGTCACCAGCTAATAAATTCTGGGTTGTTTCCAGTTTTTGGCTACTATGAATACTGCTCCTATGAACACTGGAGTATAGGTCTTTGGACATACATTTTCATTTACCTTGGGTAAGTATCTAGGAATGGGACTGCCGGTTGTACGGTAAGTTTGTATTTAACTTTATAAGATACTGCCAAACTGTTTTCCAAAGTGGCTAGATTATTTTACATTCCTACCATGTATGACTTCATCTTGCTCTACTGTTGGTCTTTTAATTTTAGTCGTTCTAGTGGATGTGTACTATTTGCTGTAGTTTTAATTTGCATTGCCCTGAGGATTAATACTACTGAGTATCTTTTTATGTGCTTACTGGACATTCAGATATCATCTTTGGTGATGTGTCTATTCAAATATTTTGTCCATTTAAAAAAAAGTCAGGCTGGGGCACCTGGGTTCCTCAGTCGGTTAAGTGTCTGCCTTCAGCTCGGGTCATGATCCCAGGGTCCTGGGATCAAGCCCCACATCTGGCTCCCTGCTCAGCAGGGAGTCTGCTGCTCCCTCTGCCTCCCCCAACTTGTACTCATGCTCTTTCTTTAATAAATAAATAAATAAGAAATAGATAAAATCTTTAATAAAAAAATCAGGCTGTCTCATATAGCAAAAGCTATGGGATTATAAGGGTTTTTTATATATTCAGGTTATAAGTCCTTTGCAGATTTATTTATTGCAACCATCTTCTCAATTTGTGGCTTGCCTCTTTGTTAATAGTGTTTTGAACAGTAGACACTTTTAATTTTGATAAAGTAAAATACACCAGTTGCTTCTGTGATTACTGGTTTTTGCAACCTAAACAATTTTTGCTCATCCCAAGGTCATAAGCAGTTTCCACATTTTCTTTTAGAAATTTTAAGTTTTACATTTAGATCCATAATGATACAATACATTGTGAGTTAATTTTTGTGTATGGAAGAAGTAAAGGTCAAGGTTCATTTTTTCCATATGGATATTCTGGTGTTCAAGCACTATTTTGTTGAAAAGACTATCATTTCCCTACTGAATTATCTTTGTACATTTTTCAAAAATCATTTGACCATTATGTGTGAATCTATTTCTGGATCCTCCACTTTCAGTGATCTATATTTCTATCTTTATGCCAATATCGCACTGTCTTGATTAGTATAGCTTTATAGCAAGTCTTCAAGTAATGTAGTAGAGTCCGCCAAATTTCTTTTTTTTTTAAGGGGTCAAAATTGCTTTGGCTATTGTAGGTCCTTTGATTTCCACATAAATATAGATTCAGGCTGACAATTTTTACAAAAGGCCATAACAGGATTTTTTTTTTTTTTAAATTTTTTTATTTGTCAGAGAGAAGGGAGAGAGAGCGAGGGAGCACAGGCAGACAGAGTGGTAGGCAGAGGCAGAGGGAGAAGCAGGCTCCCTGCCGAGCAAGGAGCCCGATGTGGGACTCGATCCCAGGATGCTGGGATCATGACCTGAGCCGAAGGCAGCTGCTTAACCAACTGAGCCACCCAGGTGTCCCCATAACAGGATTTTGATTAGAATTTTTTTAAATCTACAGATCCCTTTGGGTAGAACTATTATCTTAAAAATATTGAGCGTTATTTCAATAGATAGGTATGAATGATCGCTTCATTTATCTAGGTTTTTAATTGTTCTCAGTTATTTCATTGTTTTCTAACCTCAAGTCTTACACACATTTTGTTACTTTATCCTCAAGTATTTTGTGGGTTATTTTTTTTTTAATGCTTTTGTAAATGACATTTAAAAAATTTCATTGTTCATTGCCAGTACTAAAATTAATTGGTTTTTATACATTGAACTTTTATCCTGCAGCCTTTACTAATTTTACTTATTGGCTCCAACAGCTTTTTAAACATATGATCTTTATATATGATCATGTTGTGAATCTTCTCTGTTGTCCAGATTTTCCCCTGATTAAATTTTAAGGGAAACAATTTCATAACTTTCCCCCAAACCTATTTGTTTAGGAAGATTTTGATTTTTGACAATTTCATTACGATATAATGTACTGACTATTTCCTTTTAAGCTCCTTTTAGAATCATTTAGAACCAAAAGAATCTTGACAGAATAGTTAAGGAAACTTGTAATCCATACTTCTGACCTTTGAACGTGTACCTGAAATCCTGATATGCTTAGGATCCCAAATTAGTTCTAATAAAAGCAATAGAAAATATAGAGAAATATTTAACTCCTTATGGAAAAACTTTCATATTCTTTCTCAGAGTCACTGAAGGAAAAAATATACACAATATTCAAAAGTAAAATTATAGACAATTTTGGCTTAAGTCAATGATTTCCTTCTCAACAAAATCTGAGGGCAATTATTGCTAATTGACACCTTTTTCTGTTTCGACTTAAAAAAAAAAAGATTTTATTTATTTATTTGACAGAATGGAAGGAACGAGCACAAGCAGGGGGAGTGGCAGGCAGAGGAAGAGGGAGAAGCAGGCTCCCAGGGAGCAGGAAGCCCAACTCAGGTCGTGATCCCAGGACACTGGGATGACAACCTGAGCTGAAGGCAGATGCTTAACCAACTGAGCCACCCAGGTGTCCCAACACTGTTTTTAATAAGCACTATAATTCTTTGTAAATAGGTGTTCAAAAACATTCTCTTTAAACTATACTTCTTTAAATTATTCTATGAATTTATAACCGAAGACAATTTGTCAAAAATATTTGTTAAGGAGCAAAGAACTTTAAGTAGCTCTATAAAGACTTGTTGACCACTACTTATGCCCTACAATGTAGCAAGTATAGCACATACAAATGTACACAAGGTTCCAGGTTCCAGGGTATGGTTCCAGCCTTCATTCTACGAGGTCCTACCCCTGACTCCTGTGGTCTGGTTGGCAAACTAGTTGGCAAAGACCTCCTAGAAAAAGTGACATCTGCGATGAAACCTCAAGGAAGGACAGGAATTAACCAGATAAGTAAGTGTGAAAAGGAAGAAAGAAGATTGTGGCAAAAGGAACAGAACGTTCTTGTGTTCCTCAAGGTCAAGAATATTGGGAACTTTTTGTCATTCATCCAGAAAAAGAGTAGTTACTATTAAGGAGGAGATAAGAAATAGCTTAAAATTCCTTCAAGTCTAAACAGAAATAAGATAAATTTGTAACAAAAACTAAGTTGGTAGGAGGGAAGCAAAGGTATAAAGAGAATGAAACATCAAAGTTCCATAACTCACATATAAGAGTCAGAGAGAGCAATTAAAGATGATGCCTGTGTTCCTGGTTTGAGTAATGAGCAGATGGTGGTACCATTTACCATTTTAAGAAAATTAGGAAACAGGTGGTGAAGAAAAAGGAGTAGAAAAAGGAATACTTTACTTTGCAGTGTCATCTTTTCACCTGAATATACATAAAAAGACTACTTGAAAGAGTACCTCAACTTTAGCACTATTGACTAGACTGGATACTTTGTTGTAGAGGGCTGTCCTGCCCATTTTGGATATTTAGCAGCATCTACGGCCTTTAAATATCAGATGCCAACAGCACCCCCTTACTTGTGGCAACCAAAAATGTATCCGGGCATTGCCAAATATTCCCTGGACTGCAAAATCATCCCTGATGACAGGGACCATTGATCTACAACACTCAAAGGGCATACCACTAAAAACTAAGTGCGTATATGTGTATATATTCAGATGACACTTGAACAATGCAGGGTTAGAGGTGATGACCACACCTGCAGCCAAAAATCTGCATGTAACTTTTGACTCCCCTAAAAGCTTAACTACTAATAACCTACTGTTGACTGGAAATCTTGCCTGTAACAGTTAATATGTATTATGTATGTTATATATATTACATATTATATTCTTACACTGAAATAAGCTACAGAGAAAATCTTAAGAAAATCATAAGGAACACAAAGTACATATACAGTACTATACCACATTTATCAGAAAAAATTCACAAGTAATGGACCTGTTCAGTTCAAACCCACGTTTTTCAAGGGTCGACTGTACTTTTTTTTTTTTAAAACCTTCTTTCCTAGCTCATAGGCTCCTAAAAGGCAAAAACTATGCCTTACACACCTTTGGGCTCCCTCATGGCACTATTATACCTCTGGGCTATAAAGCAGAACAAGGAGAACACATTAATGTATTTAAAATATAGTTCTCATAGGCATGCTTTGCTATTAAGTTTCATGTGTACTCCAGTATATGTGAAAGGATTAAAAAAGGAATTTTTAAAAAACTTGTTTATAAAAGATGGGAAGAACAGAAGGAAAGGAATTTTTTAAAAACTTGTTTATAAAAGGAGGGAAGAACAGAAGGAAAGGGAGAGAGAGACTCTTAAGCAGGCTCCATGCAGAGCCTGACGTGGGACTCCATCTCACAACCCTAAAATCATGACTTGAGCTGAAATCAAGTCAGATGCTTAACCAACTGAGCCACTTAGGCACCCTCAAAAAACCTTGTTTAAATTAGAATTGTAATACACCCTTTCTTCAAATTCAATAACCTAGAATTTACTAAAATCCTACATGGAATTTGCTAATTTTTAAATGAAAAAAACTGGCAATGTCTTAAAGCAAGAAGCAATATAGAAGAATGTCACATATCTCACCTGTGGCAGCCGGGTTTATCAATCCTGCAGAACCACTGTTCGCAATCTGTGAAGGAGCCTGGCTTAGGCCAGTGGAAGGGGTTCCTAACCGAGGAAACTGCTGAGAACTCATTTCCACCTGTAGTGCATACAGTCATATGGTTATTACTAAATTCTCACATTAGAATCAATAATGAGAAATTAAAGCATCTCCAATACCTATACTTTTCCTTAAAAAAGCAAATGCAGCTTCATTCACCTAAAACAATTAACTGTGATCAACATACGGCACACAAATGGTCTAAATTCTTTAAGTTTTTAAAGGATATGGATTAAAATAATAGTAAAATCGTTTGTGTGGTGTTGGGGTATATGACACTCCATAAATACTTAAAGATTACCACTCGAAAAAAATCAACACTGAATCCTGTACAACAGCCATATGATAGGTATTAACGAAACACATACGCATCTGTATTAAGTTTTATGGAAAATGACATGTTCCTTTGAAAGACTGAAGCTCACACCAAGGTGAACACAACTGTCATCAGTATGTCATAAGAGGAACCCGAGGAGAGATGCCCAGTTCTAAAAAATCAGAAAGCTTTCCTCAAGACCTAATCCAAAAGGAACTCTGAAATGTCTGCACAGGCCTCCATTTATCGATTTCCTCCCCCTTTTCTCCTTTTCTCACAGACCTCCTACTGAGCCAGAGGGACCAGAGACCTTCATCACTTTCTCTAAGATCGACCCCCACTTTTCCCTCAGGAGCCAAGCTCTACGGGTATTCCCAGTTCGCACGCAATCCCACCCCCACCCCGAAGCCCATCGCTGAGATCGCGCAACACGGGTTTCCAGAGAGACACTTCGGCTGAGACTTTGTCTTGGCGGGTGGGAAGTAGGACGGCGTTCTGGGGAGCCCTAGGACAAGCGGTGTGCCTCTTTACCTGCAGCCGCCGCCCGCCGCTCGCACCTCCCGCTTCCATCTCGCCGGGCTGGGGGTGCCGCGGAGGGCCCATCTCGATGGCAGCGCTGGGCTCCTGCGTCGTGGAGAGGGCTCCTACCGGAGCGCGCCTCGGGCTCGCCGCGGTCCAGCCCCGCCGGCCCCGCTCACCCCCGCCGCCCGGCCCCGGCTCTGCTCCAATCTTCTCCCCCCGAACCTGCCCCTACCTCCCCCGCCCGCCCATTGGCCCCACGCCGGGCGCGTCACTCGAGGGCCCGGACCAATCCGCGGAGGCCTGCGCGCTCTGATCCCGCCCCACCCTCCCGCCGACTCCCAGCCAATCAGGCACGAGCCGCGTCGGGGCAGCCCAAACCCCTCGAGGCTGAGCCAATGGCAGAGGAAGACAAGCGCTCCCGGCGAGGGGGGCGGGGAGGCAGGAGGCCCCGCCTCGGTCGGGGTCTGAAAGCGGCGGGCGCAGGGCCCGGATGTGGAGAGTCACTTTAAACTGCTCCAAGAGCCAAACTCCCTGGGCCGCCCGCCCACCGGCGCTCCCCCAGCCGCTCCACTTCCCCGCCAGGGCCCACGCCCGCCACTCCCCCAAGCCCGAAACGGCCCACCCCTCCTGGAACCTCTCCCTTCCTTGCCGCAGGACACCCAGTCCCTGCCGCCGGCCCAACCGCCGTGCCCAGCTCGTGAAAGAGCCTAGATCTGTGCCACAGAAGACGAGGCACCGCTGCCCTTCCCCAGGGACGCACGGCGGGACGGACGCTGCAGCCCGGCTTGGCCGCCCCGCCCCCTCGTCTCCTCCCCTCTCCTCCCCTCCCCTCCCCGGCGCCCGTCCCGCCATTACCTGGGTGCTGCGCCGAGGGGCCACCGCGCCGCCTCGAGCTCGCTCCCGTGCGCTCTCTGCCTGTGGGACCGACGTCCTCGGGCTCCGGACCCGCCGCCGCCGCCGGGGCGCTAGCACTCTGCCCCCCACCCCTCAGCCCAGCGCCGCTGCTTCCGCCGCCGTAACGAGCTTCTCACCTATTGGCTGGTATAGGCCCCGCCCTCCTTTGGGGAAGCCAGTCACCGCTCAGTATGAGCGGGAGAGCGGACGGGCCTCCCCCTTGGGGCCGCGGATTCCTCTGGGAAATGTAGTCTCCGGTGTCAGGAGGGCGGGCCTGGGGCGGGACCTCCAGGCGACCCGGCCGGTGCAACACACCCCTTTGATGCCTAGAGTGGATTCTGGCTTTTCTCTTTGCCTAGTAAAGAGGTAGTGGATCCCACCCTTTTACCTCAGCTGATGGCACTAGGTTTCATTTTACCAAGGGAGGTGCGGAAAGGAAAAAGGGTAATGGAGGCCGACTATAGTGGGACAGGGAGGCCGCAGGAAGGGCCGAAGGTTTTCTTGACTGTGCTCACTTCCCCGCGCCACGTTGTGGGACTTGATGTCACCACCGAAGGCAAAACCTAAGCATCGTTGGAGAATCGCGTGCGCTGAACGGGAGCAACTCTGTCGGGTTTGCGCCGAGCGCGCCTCCTCGAGAGCGCACCGGGCTGGGCAGCTTCAGAGCCGCACTCCCTCTGGTTAAAGCAGGCTGGTTCAGAGAGGGGCTCTTGGCACAGGACTCGGGCACTGTGCACTTGCTCAGTTTTTCCAGATTACAAAGAAGAGGACGGGATGGTGCTGCTTTGTTGTTGTTTTGTTTGGGGTGGAGGACTAGAGTTTGTACACCTGTGGAAATCCTAGCCAAAATTGGTGAAGCAAAATTTGGATCTGTTAGTAGAGATTACGTCCCCCTTCTCCTTTCCCAGATGGTAATTTAGGCCTGGAGTTTTGTAACTAGTTAGAAATAAGGGGATGGTGGTGATTCAAATCCCTCCTTCCCATCCTGCACAACTGTGTAAGATAACTGCTTGCTAGGAAGCAAAAAGGCTGAGTCTCAAGTACCCCTCTCCTTCCTCAAGCCACTTTCCTTTTTCACTTTCTTCTCTTCTCAAATTTTTTCTAAAAGTAATTGATGTGATACACTGTAGCCTCCTCTCTCCTTAGGCAGTCTATAACCCTTGTTGGATTCTGCTCCTGCCACCCTTATCACACTGTTCCCAAAAGTTGCCAGTGACTTACTTCGCCCAGTGATCTTTGCTTAGCCCTCCTCATGTCTAGCTTACTAAGAGTAATTCCTCCTTAAAACGCTCTTCCCTTCTCTATGACCTTGCTCTCTCCTGGTTCTACTCCTATCTATATTGAGCTCCATCACACTTTTTTTTTTTTTTTCCTCACGAAGACAGCATTCTCTGACACTCCTACCAATTTATAATGCTATACTATCTTCCTAACTGGTTTAAACCACTCTCACAGTTTCAAATATCATTCTTGATAATGACTCAAGAATCCTGTCTACATAATGAGTTCTCTCTGAGTTGTACACCTGCAGTTCCACAAATATGTCTTACAATACTCTGAAAGGTAACAGATTAAACACTTTTCCTGATTTGCCTAATCTATGAACTCCTTCTGATTTCTGGGTTTGATGAATAACATCACCATCCTCTCCAGAGGCCTTTGGTTTTATTGTTATTTTTCACTTTTCCATCTCTCAGTGTCACTATATGTACCTCTGTACCCCCTTTCCAATGGCTTCCATTGCCTTGGCTCAAGCTTTCACTATTTCTTGCCTGGATTATAGTAGTGCTGTAATCGAGTACCCCCACCTGAATCTCTTCCTATTCCCAGTCTGTCCTTCACAGAGTTCTTTTTCTAAAACATTATTCTGAGTCCATTCTTCCCATCCATGATGTCCCAATAACTTCAGATAAATCTTTAAATCCAGTATTTGAGGTCTTAATAATTTGGTCCCTCCTACTCAAATATAGGGTACTCTCTCAACAGTAGTTTCCACCAATCCTCCACACAGTTTGACTTCCAGGGGTTTGCTCAAGGCTGACGTGCCTTCTATAAGGCCCCAATCTTGAGCGATCATCTGGTAGAGTTCTGCCAATTCTACAATACCTACCTGGAAAGAAAATTATTTATCTTCTCCTACAAGCCTTCCTTGAATTCCTCTCCTCCCCTCTCCCCCCAATGGATACTTCCTGGAACTTCTTTAGTACTTCTAATATAGCACTAGTGTGTCTACTCTGTATTCCTCCTGGGGTAGGCAGAGAGAGAAATTACTAATCTTTATATTTCCAGCCAACAGGAAGGATTCAATAAATGTTTGCTGAGTATAGTCACAAACACATCAGTCTTACACAACACCCAGCACTCATCACAGCACATACCCTCCCCAGTGTCCATCACCAGCCACCCCATCCCCGTTCCTATTCCCCACCAGAAACCCTCAGGTTGTTTCTTATGATTAAGAGTCTCTTATGGTTTGTCTCCCTCTCTGGTTTCGTCTTGTTTCATTTTTTCCCTCTCTCCCCCTATGATCCGCTGCCTTGTTTCTTAAATTCTGCATATCAGTGAGACCATATAATTGTCTTTCTCTGAATGACTTGTTTTGCTTAGCATAATACCCTCTAGTTCCATCCATGTTATTGCAAATGGCAAGATTTCCTTTTGTGATGGCTGCGTAATATTCCATTGTGTATGTATCTGTGTGTGTATATACATACCACATCTTCTTTATCCATCTGTTGATGGACATCTGGGCTCTTTCCATTGTTTGGCTATTTTGGACATTGCTGCTATAAACATTCCGGTGCATGTGCCCCTTCGGATCCCTACATTTGTATCTTTGGGGTAAATACCCAGTAGTGCAATTGCTGAGTCATAGGGTAGCTATATTTTTAACTTGTTGAGGACCCTCCATACTGTTTTCCGGAATGACTCTACCAGCTTGCATTCTCATTCATTGTTTTTATAACCTTCATCTGTTTATTACTCAGGCCACTCTTGGCATTTATTTCCTCCTGGCACCACATTCTGTGTCACTGTCCCTACCCCAAATACACCTATGTTAGGCGTGGTGGATAGACCTTAGGATGAACCCTCCTGATCCTTCTCCTGGTGTTTATTCCCTTGTTTAAATCCTTTCCCTTGAATATGAGAAGGACTTGTGATTTGTTCTAAGTAATAGAAAATGGCAAATGTGATGGATGTCATTTCCTTGACCATGTTATGTTCTTTGAGGCTATCTTGCTGTCATACTTGCTCTAGAGGCTCCTACGTGGCCCAATGAAACAGCCATGTGACATGGCAAGGAACTGTAGGTGGCCTCTAGGCACTGCAAACAACTTCTCAGATTTGAGTGTGGCTTCCATAACATAACTGCAAGAGTTTGGATTCCTTGGTCCTACACACCAAGAAAATAAATTCTGCCAACAACTGGGTGAACCTGGAAGTTGATTATTCCTTAGTCAAGTTTCCGGATGAGAACCTAGTCCAGTTGATACCTTAATTGTCACCTTATGAAACTCCAAGCAGGAGATTAGCTAAGATACACCTGGACTCCTGACCCACAGAAACTATGAGATAATAAATGTATGTTGTTTCAAGCTGCTAAGTTTGTGGTGATTTGTTATGCAGCAATAGCCAACTAACATACCCAGAATAGGGTGGCATGTCACTCTAGAGCATTTATTCTACAGGCTGTCTTGAAGAAATGTTCTGTCTAAACTAGGAATGTTATTCCTAGTTTAATGTAATTACCCAACCTTCTCAATTCTCTCCAGAATTTGAAGTAGAATTTGATATGTAGAGAAGAAAAGAAGGAGCAGAAGCTGAAAAGCCTGAGCTTCATGAAAGCCATGAAAAAAGCAAGACAGAAATAGGCTGAAGCCATAAACAGAAAAGAGCAGCATGGAGTTCCTGAGGACACCTGGTTGTTAGGGTAAACCCATAGAAGCAGAAATATGTAGGGGCCAATTCACCAGGTAGCTGGTAGGAGATGGGCAAATACCTCTTAGAAAGCCAGAGCAACCAGCTATGGCTCTAGAACTGACCAGGAGCCTTGTGGGTATTCATCTGTAGCCCCACTCTTCATGACCCAGAGTGAACCCATCTTCTTTACAGCCATTCACAACTTGTTGATAAATGCACATTAACTTAAGTGAGTCTCACTATGGCTACCAAAAGCTGTTAAGGTGAAGTGTGAAGTCTGAAGGTAGGCAGTGCAGAGTGGATACAGTGGCTGCACCATCTATAATGATCCAGATTCCAACTCCTGTTCTGCCACTTCATGATCCAGGTTGGCAGCACCGGCTCTAGACATCTACAAATCTGTTTCCACCCAAACTGGTCTAATGTTAAGTGGACTGCAATTCAGCTGTGACACTAACCACCCAATTAGTGCAGGGCTCACACGTTGAGGGTAGAGTCCACCACAGGCTGCCCTCACTTCCAGTGCCAGCCACAAGTGTTAGGGGGCCCCCAGGCCACCTGAGCTTCTGACTGACTGGTTAGAAATTCAGGGGTTCCCATGAATTTGTTTAATAATTCACTAGAATGACTCACAAAACTCAGGAAAACGCTATAGTGACAGCTACTGTTTCATTATAAATGATACACAAGGGGGAAATCTGAGAGGAAGGGCAGATCTTCCACAGCCTCTCATAAAATTAGGGTGCATCACCCTTCCAGCACATCAATGTGTTCACCAACCAGGAAGCTCCTCTGAACTTTGATGTGCAGAATATTTATTGGTATTTCATTACGTAAGCATGATCAATTAAATCATTGGCTACATGATTGAACTTGTTCTCCAGTCCCTTTTCCTCCCCAGAGCTGAAAGTCCCTGCCCTCTGCCCTCATCCTTTAGATAGCTTTAGACTGTCTAAAGGCCCACCAGGAGTCACCTTATTAACATAACCAAATCTCCTTAATCTTTCAGGAAACCCCAAGTGTTTTTGAACCTTGATGCTAGAAACCCAGCACAAAGACCACACAAATTATTTACTATACCACAGCATTACAACTGTATTTTAGCCAGGAGTAAGGAACAAAGTAGACCCCATCCTTTCCACTTAAAGACACTTACTGGAAGCTGCACCAGACTATTCCACTAATATCTAGTGGCTGGAACACAGTAGTAGATGGTGTTGCAAGGGAGTCTGGGGAAAGCAGGTGTTTTCCTTGACAGTAGTGTGTCTAGCTGAAAATTGAAGATACTATTTTTAGGAAAGGAGGGAAGATTATTGTTTCAGTAGGCAATGGGTGGCGTTTGCACAGAATTCATGCAAAGGATGGAGAGAAATACAAAAGGCAGAAAGAAAGTTTTTTAATCACAGCCTCTGTGGGAAGTTGAGATGTCAAAGAGCCACTAATACAGCTGTGAACAGTTTCCTTGGTAACAAATGCTGGGTCCTGGCCCCCAACCTTGAGATCTGGCAGTGGCTGCCAGGAGCAGAGCTGTGAGTGTACCCATATGAGAGGCTAGGTAACTGTCTATGGTGTCAAGAAGGACAAGAGAGATCACCCTGGCAGCCAGAGGCAAAGACAATGGCACACATCCCATGGAACAGACTGGAAGAATGGGTCACTCATTCCACCAACAGACTGAGTGACAGGCACTCCACAGAGGCTGGTTATGCAAAGCCCAATAAAATAGATCCATCACCACCCTCAGAGAGCATTGTGTAAATACAATAAAACTTCCCTGCAGAGGGGTAGAGGCAGAGTCACAGAACTAACAAGTGGTAACGGTTATTATGACAATATCTTTCCTCCCAGGCTTGTGTGGCCATAGAAATCCCAGTGAAGAAACATTGTTCAAACACTTTTTATAGAAGAATGTGAATGAACACTGCAATGAGCAACTGGTGTTTTGGCTGATCCATAGTCTTTTCTTTTAGGAAAGACTCATCTCCACAACCCCATGTGTAGTGATGACCATCACATGGCCATATCCCCTGACCTCTAGGATCGGTGTGGTCCCTGCTGGAAGAGAGAATTCTCTCCCACAAACTGGAAACTTGTGTTGAGGAGACATTCAGAGATTGAGAATGGAGCCCAGGCATCTCATGGCAGCCTTTTAAGGTTCTGGTACACAGGATGCCAGAGATGTCTGGGCTCCCATCCTTTCTGGACTCTGTTCCTTAGGCTCTTCTTTGGGCTCTCTGTGCTTTTCAGCATGTATCTGAATTAGTTTTCTATTGCTGCTATTACAAATTACCACAAACTGAAAGAACCCACATTTATCATCTTAGTGTTCCACAGGTAATCTATCCAATGTGAATTTCATCTGGTGTCAGGCAGGCTTCTTTCGCTTCTGGAAGCTCTAGGGAGAATCAATTTCCTTTCTCATTTGGGTTGTTGGCAGAATTCAGTTCCCTGTGCTTATAGGACTAGGGTCTTGTTTTCCTGCTGAGAGCCCACATTTCTTGGACCTGGGCCCCTTCCTCCATTTTAAAGCCAGCAATACAAGTTGAGTCCCTCTCATGCTTCGAATCTCCTCTCCTTCCATCTCATCTCTCCGAGCAAACCAGGAGAGTTTCTCTCCTTTAAAAGACTCCTGTGATTAAACTGGGCCCACCAGGATAATGCAGGATAATCTTCCCATCTCAGGGTTTCTACCCTTGATTACCTCTGCAAACTCTTTTGCCACGTAAGGTTCTAGGGATTAGACAGATGGTGGGCATCTTTGGTAGGCTGTTGTTCTACGTGCCATGCTACCTGTCTGATTAATTCCTGGGAGTTAGGGATCTGATTTGGATCCTGACTCTGCTTCTAGTCAGCTATCTGATAATGGACCAGATACTTCCTGTCTTTATGCTAGCAGGTCACAGCAGGAATTCCTGTCTTGGTAACCCATGTTGGAAGAGCTGCCATACAGGCTGACACGGGGCAAATGTAACAGGTCAGTTCCCTGGAGGAATCAGGGTAGATTGAGTATGAGGGTGAAAGCAGAGTTGCTTCTGAGGAAGAGAGCCATGGGGCCAACGGGAGAAACCAGAGAGGAACAGAAGCCATTGGAACTGGGGGCATCTCCACAAAGAAAGGAAGAGGCTGGGCTACCATGCTGAATGTCAGCACAAGGTGAGTGGGAAGTCAGGCAGCAACAGGGTACAGCCCAGCCTATAGACAACAGAGCTTGATTTCATACCTACTCCCTGGCCCTGAGGCCTCTGCAGACTCCATGGGCCTTTTGAGATGCTCAGTCTGGCCTCTTTTGACTCTTGGTAGCCTTGTAGCCTCAGGTCCTCTGAACAGTTGGGAGGTGATCCCATTCCTGGACATATTGCCTTCCTTCCTTTCCCCCTGCCACACAGAACCCATGGGCCATATAAAAGTCCAGTGGGCACTCTCCCTGGGTGCTTGCTCCAGGCCTGCTCCCTGCCCCTTCTACAAAGCTTTGTTTGGCAAATCCCCTGGAGTTCCCCACTGCCTAGTTACTTCTACTGACCATACCTTTGGTCAGCTAAGCCGTTAGTTGGAGTACAGCCCCTTCAGGAAGAAGGCAAGTCACAAGCAGACTTGGAGACCCTGCAGCCTCTCTTGGATCTGGAATAGGGAAAAGCTCAGGTGGCTTGCTAGACCTGTCTGGCCCCTTTTTCCTTCTTGATCCACATATCTCAAAACCACCTGCCTTTCTCTCATGCTCAGTTGAGCCATCCAGCTCAAAGACCTCTGTTCTTGAGCCTCTTTTTCCAGGAAGCTAACCTTGAGAAAAACTCTCTGCTTTGGGGAGAGGGAGTCCTTACCATAAAGGTCACCTCTGGAGGCTTGACTCTCTGGGGTCCAGCGTCCTTGCAAAGAGTCCTCAGATGGCTCCAGAGCGGGCAGTCCTGCTTTTTAGTATTCCAGTGTATCTCACTATTTGCTTTTTAAAATCATGACTTTATTTTTTTTTTAAACTGGTCCAAATCACTCAGTCACAGCTGAGCCTTTTTAAAAAAAAGATTTTATTTATTTATTTGAGAGAGAGAGAATGAGAGAGAGAGAGCATGAGAAGGGAGAGGGTCAGAGGGAGAAGCAGACTCCCTGGAGAGCAGGCAACCTGATGCGGGACTCGATCCTGGGATTCCAGGATCATGACCTGAGCTGAAGGCAGTCGCTTAACCAACTGAACCACCCAGGCACCCCTTAAAATCATGACATTTATAAACATTTTAATTCCAGTGTAGTTAACATACAGTGCTATATTGTTTCAGGTATACAATATAGCGATTCAACAGTTCTAGATATTATTCAATGTTGTTGTTTCTTCTCTATAGGTAAGAGCCTATGTTTCGCTTGTTTCTCTCTTTCCCCCCACTTTGTTCATTTGTTTTGTTCCCTAAATTCCACATATGAATAAAACCATATGATATTTATCTTTCTCTTGACTGGCTTATTTTGCTTAGCATTATACACTCTAGCACTATCCATGTCCTTGTAAATGGCAAGATTTCATTCTCTTTGATGGCTGAATCATATTCCATTGTATATAAAAACCACATCTTCTTTACCCTTCATCTATCACTGGACACTTAGATTGCTCCTATAATCTATCATAAATTATGCTGCAATAAACATAGGCGTGCATGTATCCCTTTGAATTAGTGTTTTTGTATTCTTTGGATGAATACCTAGTAGTTCAATTACTGGATCAGAAGGTAGTTCTTTTTTTAACTTTTTGAGGAACCTCCACACTGTCTTCCATGGTGGCTGCACCAGTTTGCATTCCCACCAACAGTGCATGAGGGTTGGTTCCTTTTTTTCCACATCCTCATCAACACTTGTTGTTTCTTGTGTTTTTAATTTCAGCCATTCTGACAGATGTGAGGTGATATCTCATTGTGGTTTTGCTTTGCATTTTCCTGATGATATATGTCTTTTTGCATGTCTCTTGGCCATCAGGATGTCTTTGGAGAAACATCTCTTCATGTCTTCTGCCCATTTTTAATTGGATTATTTGTTTTTTGAATGTTGAGTTGTATGTTTTTAGTATATTTTGGGTACTAACTATTGGATATGTCATTTGCAACTATCTTCTTCCATTTTGTAGTTTGCTTTTTAGTTTTGTTGGTTGTTTCCTTCATTGTGCAGAAGATTTTTATTTTGATGTAATCCCAATAGTTTATTTTCCTTTTCTTTCCCTTGCTTCAGGAGACTTATCTAGAAAGAAGTTGCTATGATCAATGTCGAAGAGGTTACTGCCTTTGTTCTCCTCTAGGATTTTTATGTTTTCAGGTCTCCAATTTAGGTCTTTAATCCATTTTGAGTTTACTTTTGTGTATGTTGTAAGAGACTGTCTGTTTTTTATTTT
>PISX010015327.1:0-49958 GCA_004024625.1 Mellivora capensis | reverse complement strand
AAAGGAAACAGTCAACAAAACCAAAAGACAACTGACAGAATGGGAGAAGATATTTGCAAACGACATATCAGATAAAGGGCTAGTGTCCAAAATCTATAAAGAACTTATCAAACTCAACACCCAAAGAACAAATAATCCGATCAAGAAATGGGCAGAGGACATGAACAGACATTTCTGCAAAGAAGACATCCAGATGGCCGACAGACACATGAAAAAGTGCTCCACATCACTTGGCATTAGGGAAATACAAATTAAAACCACAATGAGATATCACCTCACACCAGTCAGAATGGCTACAATTAACAAGTCAGGAAATGACAGATGCTGGAGAGGATGTGGAGGAAGGGGAACCCTCCTACACTGTTGGTGGGAATGCAAGCTGGTGCGACCGCTCTGGAAAACAGCGTGGAGGTTCCTCAAAAAGTTGAAAATAGAACTACCCTATGACCCAGCAATTGCACTACTGGGTATTTACCCTAAAGATATAAACGTAGTGATCCGAAGGGGCACGTGCACCTGAATGTTTATAGCAGCAATGTCTACAATAGCCAAACTATGGAAAGAGCCTAGATGTCCATCAACAGACGAATGGATAAAGAAGATGTGGTATATATACATGATGGAATACTATGCAGCCATCAAAAGAAATGAAATCTTGCCATTCGCAACGACGTGGATGGAACTAGAGGGTATCATGCTTAGTGAAATAAATCAATCAGAGAAAGACAACTATCATATGATATCCCTGATATGAGGAAGTGGAGAGGCAACATGGGGGACTAGGGGGGTAGAAAAAGAAGAAAAGAAACAAGATGGGACTGGGAGGGAGAGAAACCATAAGTGACTCTTAATCTCACAAAACAAACTGCGGGTTGCTGGGGGGAGGTGGTCGGGAAAGGTGGGTGGGGTAATGGACATTGGGGAGGGTATGTGCTATGGTTAGTGCTGTGAAGTGTGTAAACCTGGCGATTCACAGACATGTACCCCTGGGGATAAAAATTTGTTTATAAAAAAATAAAAATTAAAAAAAAAAAAAGAAAAAAAAAAGAAACTCTGGTGGCAACCCTCTCCCTTCCCCTCCCTCCTTGGGAGCTCTGTACTCTCACTTTGCTATCACTCAATAAACACTTGCTTTGCTGCCCACCAAAAAAAAAAAAAAAAAAAAGAATATTCATGTTAGTAAAAGGTGATAGGCATGGGGGAGGGAATCAAACTCAGGTTTAATTTTCTTCACTAAGACATGTGTCCCTTGTGTGAAATCAGTGTGAACCAAGGACAGGGTCTTTTTTGTCTCTTTATAGCCAGCACTCAGCAAAACTCTTAGAAATCATAAGCTACACAAAAATACTTTCTGCACAAGTGAATATTTGCTTTCTCATGAGAAGTTTACAAAAATATCCTGAGTGTGTGCAAACATTTGTTTTTTTCCTCTTTTGCTGAAATTTGTAGTTGTGAGAGGGAAAATAATCTTAAATTAATTTGCATAAACATGGAGGAAAGGCTTGTTTGTGATTATAACTTAAATTATACATAACTTTATTTTATATATGTACAGGTTTATATAATGTATATTTATAGACCTGGTAGATTCTGAACTCTCAAAGGGTGGAGTCATGTCTATTTTACTTATCTTCATATTTTCCAGTTTTTAACAGAACATAATTAGTTGCTCAACAAATGCTTGTTGATTAAATGAATGCATTTGTGGCTACGGATGAGAAAATTATTTTCAAGCTGCCCTATGTTCATCAGATGTTCTAGGAATGGAGACAACATTCATCTTTGGAAACGCAGCTTCCATTATTAAAGAGATGAAAGCAAGCCCACACACATGTATAAACATGCATACATACACGCACACACTCAAATATGCCTTTGGAGTATGCTGAGGCAGAGCCCCTCGTCTAGGTTTTTGGTCCAGAGAGAGGAGATAAATTGCTCTGCATAGTAAAGTAAAATGATTTCTGTTGTTTCACCATTAAGACTATGAGTTCAAGGGATTTTTGCTTATCTTTGTTTTGAAAGCCCTGAGTATAATTTTTGGCACTTGATGCTTGCTCCATAAATTCCCATTATCTTGAACTAAATGTACTGATTTGAACAGATTCAGGATCCAACAAACAGCAACATCAATCCCTTATGTATGTCTAAGTGTATATTTGCATTATTATGTAACTAAAAAAAAAAAAAAGAAAACTCTTGATATATCAAACCATAAAGGCTTACCTAACAGCAGAAGTGTTACAACCAAAAGATTATTTTTATATATGGATTGACATTGTTTGGAAAGCTGCAAAACAGTAGCCTCCTGTGAATTGCCATGGGCCAAATGTGGCTCTAAAACAGTTTATAAACAACATCACATTTTATCTTAGAAGTCAATTTTATTCCCATTTTACAGATAAGAAAATTGAGGTTCATAAAGTTTAAGAGTCTGTCACAAGATGGGAGGTGTAGCAGATTTGCCCAATAACATATCATAGTGCCTTTCTCCTAGACTGGTGATATCTCACAGTTCTGGGTTGAAAATAAAAACAGAAATTTAGTGCCTGGACATTGATGAAGACCTTCTTTCCTCTGCTACTAGAAATACATATTGCCTGGAATGGAAGAGCAGACAGGATTTTTAAACCATTTATGTACATTTATTTTGTTTATGTTTGACTGAAATTTGTATTGAATGTTGAATAATGAAAGTATAATTGTGCTCTAGATGTGTTTAACATTTCTATAGGGTAAATGCTTCTTCATAAAATATGAAGATGTCTCAGAAATTCTGATCACTATTCTTTCTCCAATTAGTCATGCCCCAACAGATGTTTGCAAAATGATAAAACTGGCTTCATAAACCTCATTAACATTAGTATTTGAGAAATTACTGCCTTTAATATATCTAAGGATAAAGCATAGCTAATTGCTATATCATACAAAATTTCTAGACACTCCAAAAATCTTACCAACTTTAGGAAAATAGTGAGCAGTATGCCCAGAAAGGCAAAACTTGGTCCTTTTTTTTTGCAATGTTTAATATGAAGTATACAACTTTTCTCCTCAAATAACTAAATAACTTCATTCTTAAGTTACTTCTTTCTTTCCCTTTCTCTCTCACTCTCACATCTTCATACAGAATTTAGTTATAAATTCTGTTTATAACTAATTTAGTTATAATAAATAGTTTATTTAGTTATAATAAATGCATATGATCTTTTACGTCTTATATATTTATACACCTTAATCCTAAGGGTTACAAAATAACACTTAGCAAACAGCTTGACTGGCTAAAATTAGAGCCCTGTGTTATGTCTTAATGAATGATAACAGTAATTCTAATAAGAGCTTGATCACTTATTAATGTTAAGAGTTTTATTTTTCTTTTAATCAATACAATCTTGTAAGCAAGATAATGTCTGCTGAACAATTTATAATCACTGATCTGACAGTGTGCTTAATCAGTAATATCATATAAGACTATGTCGGCTCCATCTGTTACTGACTTTGATTCATTCACTCATTGTAGATATATTGTTGAACACAATCAGCCAGGTAATGCTCTAGGTTTGGGAGATACAGCAAAGAAGGAAACAAATGAAGCTTCTGGCCTGGAGTTGACACGGTCATGTTTGGTAGTAGCACGAACTGGAACAAACCCCGTCTTATCCCTTGTTTCTATCAGTTATCCTTATCCCACAGCTGTTTTTCTCACTGAATTAAACAGACCTAGCAGATATTCTTGTTATTTCAATCATCTTAAATGGCATGTTAGCTTACCAAGCAAGTTTTAGCATGGCTGAAACCAAACTGAATGAGTCACCAAAGAGTCAATTTGCATCTCAGTAGGGCCACATGTACACATAGAAGTGTGAAGGGCATGCATCTCATGTATCTGTAAGTATCTTCTGTAAGACTAAATATTTTGAACCAGAACTGCTCTGGTGGTAAGTATTGAGTCAATAGCTTTTGAAACAGGATCATACAACAGAAGGCTTTTTCATGGTCTGCTCTCAAGCAATCAAATGTATCAGCGGATAGATTAGCCAGAAATTTATGTTACACTCTGAATAAAGTGCAACGAATTTAAACATCTCTACATGTGTCATCTGTTTTTTTGTTTGCTGCAATTATCTAACTAAAAGAGAAGGATTTGGCCTGAATTATCCTGATGATTAAATCAGTTATATTGTTAATCCTTATATCTGGATAAAAGTTCTTAAGTGGGGCTTTTGTGCTTCCAGGGGAAACTAGGCAACATCTGTAGACATTTCTGGATTATCACTACTGGGGGAATGCTAGTGGCATCTAGTGGGTAGAGACCAGGAATATTGCTATTTATTCTATAGTGAGTAGGATAGTCCACCCTCTTCCCAACCAAGAATTATCTGGCCAAGAATCTCAACAGCTTTGAGGCTGAGATACCATGATGTCGATAGTGTGAACGGAAAGTAAAATTTTACCTTTCTGACATAGTATCATTCATTTGAGGACAACATTGCCAGATTTAGAAAATGAAAATATGGGATGCCAATTAAATTTTTATTTCAAATAAGTACTTTTTTTGTCGTTGTTGTAAATGTGTCACATGCACTATTTGGAATGCAATTACACTAAAGTAGTACTAGTTGTTTACCTGAAATCGAAATTTAACTGTGTATCCTGCATTTATTTATTTATTTTTTTAAAAGATTATTTATTTAGATATTTGACAGAGAGAGAGAGAGAGGGCACAAGCAGGAGGAGAGGCAGGCAGAGGTGGAGGGAAAGAGAGAAGCAGACTCTCAGCCGAGGAAGGAGCCAAATGTGGGGCTCAATCCCAGGACCCTGAGATCATGACCTGAGCCAAAGACAGATGACTGACCCATCCAGGTGCCCTGTATCCTGTATTTAATCTTGCACCCTATCTGTGGAGGAGCCAATAATTATAGACAATGGGTTTTATATGCACTAGTATAGATCTTGCCATTTTGTCTGTCAGTGTTGCATTGCACACATCTCAGCTATATATATGTCTCACCTAGACATAATACAACCTGAGATATTATTTTGTATCAGAAAATAATTGGTGAGGAAAAGTAATGGCCAATTGGAATTAGCAAAATTAGGGCAAATTAATAAAATCAGTAAATTTTTCAGGACACAGGAGTGCCTTAGATATTCAGATAACTTTCAAAAAAATATTCAGATAACTTTCATAGGAAATAAGTGGTTGAATTGAATGATGAGGATTCATCATGAATTATGATGAATCTTCATTCTAAGAGCTTTTATGGGAGTTTGTGATATGCACACTTTTATTAAATTTATATGATCATGACAAATGACTTCACAGCAGAATAACCCCTCTTTCTGTAATTGTTATATAAGAATGAGATAGATGATAAATATTAGTTGAAACCTCCAGACCACATTAGGATCCTAGAAGAGTTGTTCCCAGCACTTGTTCTATGAAACAAATATTCATACCTTCCTGGTTGATGGAGTTTTACTTGTAACTGTTAAGAGATTATTTTTCTCCATTCATGACTGAAACAGAATTCCTTGGTTTTTGGGGAGAGTTGGATCCAGATAGTTCTAAGCTATGTTCCTCTTGGAAAACTGCCTTGAAGAGATCTGGCTCAATTTCAGTGATTTGTTCCAGAGGCATTCAGTGATAGTTGATTACATGGTGTGAAGTCTGGTCCTCTTTCTTCTGTGGGACAATTAGGATGGGCCGTTGGAAGCTCTAAGACCCCAGAAAATCAGCAAAATTATCCTTCACAATGGTATTGCAATCCAACACTACTTTCTACTCATTCTGACTTCCTTTCCTTCAACACAGAGATGATCCCAAGGGACTTCTCAATAAACCTCTGGCTTGCAAATATCCATCTCAGAGTATGTTTCCTCCATGGCCAAATTAGGGATCAGATGGGTTGTTTGTTGCCAGAGACCCTAGCTAGTAAAATGTGGAAATGTGTATATTTTTGCTTTAAGTTTTTTAGTAATATATGCCTGTTTGCATACATACACAGATACACACATAAACACATGTATGTTTTTGTTTGCATGTCAAAGAATGAGACACTTGTCTGTTTTTATTGTGAGCCTAGAAAGAAGGTTTGGGCAGGTCTTTGAATGTCCTGTCTGTGTCACAGAAAATGGAGAATTTTAAACTTCATTGGATTTCCCAGTGAATCAAACCATTCTTCTTGTGCATTAACCACATGCTTAACATACTTTACTAGGCACCGTGTAAAATCCAAGCTGCGGATGACTCAAATTATAACTGGGAGGAAAAAAAATGTATTTTCACTTATTATTAGTTTTATTTGTAATAATATATTTATTCTGTATTATGGTTAATAGGTACTTTTTCTCATTGTATTCTCATAAAATCATGTGAGCTGGCAAGCATTACCGTTTTCCTTTACTGAAGAATGAACCGAGACTTGGTTACATTGACTATCTTGCCCAAGATCACCCAGGTGAAAAGTCTGAGAACCAGGTAGCTCTGGTGCCTGGTCTACACAGAACAAGCCACTTTAGGAATGAGTCTGCAGCCAGCCTTGGGACTTTAGACCTGAATCTGCTACTGGATTGTGGGACGTTTTTGTGCAGAAAGTGATGAGGATGAGATATCGGGGGGTTGAAAGGAGAAAATAAAACAAGGAGGCTTTGAAAGACTTAATTCTATGGCCAAACCTGACATCTGCAATGTTGTAGTGTTGGCAGCACCTGACATGCAGTAGCTCAGTACATGAATCAAGACTGTGAAAACTTAAAGCACAGAATCTGCCATAACTAGAGATTATCTATGGGTCCAGTGCCTAACAGGCTTCAACAACTATTTGTAGAAATTATTAATGAATCAATCTATAGAGGATGTACAGATTCAGCCTGATCTGGCCATCTAGTAAAGTCATAAGTCTTTCAGTTTCTGGAAGAATCAGTCTTAATATACAGTGAGGTATTTCCTTGGCATTGATGATGTGAATCTACTGGTAATGGTCTTCACTTGAGTTTCAAATGCACCGGGAGTATGCTGATAAGCTGGGTGCAAGGAAGTGATGTCAGAAATAGATTTATATTATTAGGGATAGTGTTCAGGAGGCCACTCAGTGCTCATGTATCCAACATCCTGCCTGAGAATAGACCCTCTGAGTGCTGCAATAGAGCACTTTCTATACACATGGATTTGTCTTGCCATCACCTCCGTGCCTTCATCAAAAAAATCTAAGTATTAGCAAACTCACTGAACTGTTCTTTTGATTTAACCATAAGATTTAACCATAAGATTCTTGAAGGCAACTATATATCTTGAAGATAATATTTAAGTATGCTGTCCCTTTCATATAGTAGTCAGTTAGTAAATCTCTTTAAGAAGGCCTACAGGCACTGAACTTGGTATTGAATAATTGGAAAAACTCAGATAGTAGAGGCCACTGGAATAGGTATCCATGATGCACAAGTAGGTTTGACCTATACTAAAAATGGCATAGGAAATTATCAGATTAGAAATCATGCAGATGGGAAAGACTTGAAGGAGACAAAAATTAATTAGGGAAACGGAGACCATATTATAGAGGATTTTGATTGTCAGAGAGAGGGTTCAACATAGTTGGCCAAGAGACCCAAAATAGTTATTGGACAGAGAAGAGGCCATATTAATTAGAAAACATGTGACCATGCAAGGGAGTTTAAGAAAAAAAAATCATTTGTTTTCATTTGTGTTTTTTAAGATAGATTTATTTATTTATTTATTTATTTGACAGAGAGAGGGGCACAGCAAGAGAGGAAACACATGCAGGGGGAGTGGGAGAGGGAGAGCAGGCTTCTCACTGATCAGGGAGCCTGATGTGGAGCTTGATCCCAGGGTCCTGGGATCATGACCTGAGCCAAAGGCAGGTGGTTAACCGACTGAGCCACCCAAGTGCCCCCATCATTGGTTTTTAAGTAAAATAAAAAAAGAGACAAGAAATAACGGCATAGAACATGTAAATACTATGGAAGTCATTGTTATTTATGAAGACTGCATTTTATAACATTGAAAAACACAATTTTTTGTCTGTTCTTTAGCATGAAATTCTAAATTTCACCTTACCCTTTTGGAAAACTACAATTCAATTCAATGAGATTGATTACAATTTTACAAAGTATATAAAATCTGCAAAAATATAGAATATACTTCTGAGTAATACATCTTTAAGGATAAATCAGAAGAAAGACATGAGACATAGTTATTTAAGGTCCTGAAATGTTTCCAAGGTCCTTAGATTGTCAAATATGCAGCTACCCAATATTTTCTGATTTATGCTCAATTTTTCAAAAAAATGTATTTTTGCCTCATGGTTAAGAAAACAAAAACTATGTATTTACAGTGATGCCCATTACAATGAGGCTTCAGTGATGACAGATAAAAGTCTCCTTTCATTTTTAGCAGAAAAAAGGCAGATCTGAGATAAGGAGTTCATCTAGTTTATGTTTCAAGGCAATCATATAACTGTTTATTTTGGTTAGTGTAATATTTTGTTGGCAATTAAGTCTTATCAATTTATACCATATCCATATAATTTAAAATTTTTCTCTCCAAATGGATAATCCTGCTTATCTGATGTTTCTTCTCAACATACAGGTATCTATAGCTGTTAATCAAAACACCTATCTCTCCAATTCAAGTACTAACCAGGCTTGAAATCTGATGAAATTGAGCGTATTTAGAGGGCTATGGCCTTAAATGATGAGCATTGAGTAGTAAATGGATCCATTGAATTACTATATTGTACACCTGAAACTAATATAATACCATATATTAACTACACTGGAAATAAAAAAAAAAATTCTCTCATGACTTACGCTGTGCTCTTTGCTCAATATACCCTATGCAATTCTATGGATAGATGACATGGTGGTGAATTATGTGAGTATAATCTTGAATCTCTGAAGTTTTCACTTGAGACAAATCATTGAAGAATGCCCTACACATCCTCTATCCTTTATCACCCTGTCCACATTTAAGTCATTTCAATACCATTATCAAATATTACCTGACTCAAGACACACGTCTTACATCACTTTCTTCAGAATAAATTTCTCATTTATATCCACCTTACTCCTATAGCCCTCTGTCTGAATATTTGTTGTACTATTTATATAAACCTGCTTTATATTATTAGCAATTTATAAATAATTGCTTCATCTATTACCCTATGAGTCCCTGTGATATTAGAGAAGTGGAGATAGCAGATTGATTTTTAATTTATCACAGTGTCTTAGACATCCAACTTGAACATCCAAAGCTATCAATAAATCTTTACTGAATTAAATAAAATGTCTTAAAGTCAATTCTAATAATTTTGTTTTGAGAAAAATATATTGATTTTGACAAAAAATCCTGTCATAGATATGATTTCAAGAAAATTTATATATGGTGGATAGCAACAGTTCAAAATATAATTTCTATCACTTTATTTATAACCTTGGCAAAGTTACTTTAGGGACGCAAAACACTGACACTGGATGCAGCTTATTTTTGTTATTTTCTATTTGTTAATTTGTGATGTTTAGAAATGACCACCTGTATATATTAGTTTTGCTATTGAAAAAATCAGAAAAAACACAATATCTATTTTTTCTTTCTTCATAGAGCAACATGAATACCAGCTAAGGCAAAATGAGTATAACCACAAGTACTCTTATATTTGAAGTTATTCTTAGTACTGTTTCTATTGTGTTAGATTAATACTCCTTGCCTTTTCCAAGGAGTATTAACATAACAATTAACATAACAATGATCTCTGAGTGTTTTATAATATGTAAATCATGCTTATGTATATTATCTCAATCCTCATAGTAGACTTGGAAGGTTGACTTCATTTACATACTCATAAAACCAGTTATAAAATTTTTTTTTGAAATCTTGTTTGTTTGTGTGTGTGTATATATGTGTGATTTGTGTTTCCTCCCTTTTGCCCTCAATAATTTATATGGTAACTTCTTTTGATTTTAGTTGTTTTTTTTTTTGTTTTTTTTTAAATCCTTAAACATGATACAAATAGTATAAAAGCATAACATATAAATGGAAAATATTTATCACATAATTCCTACTTCAAACAAAAAATAAATAGAATGAGTTAGCATCTCAACATAATAGTGAATGGTCATATTTTGGATATTATTATTGAGAAACAACTACTGGACATCTCTTGTGTTTGAGTAACTAGACGTTCTCATTATGTATGAAATAACACCACAATACTGTTGAATATCATCAGAGAACTGCACATTTGCAGAAGCATATCTTACTAAAAGTGTTAGTGTTAATTTTGTTCAAAACTGAAGAATAATTCTAAACCTTTAGGCTTATTCCATATGACATGACATAAACTCAGTAGGGACTCTTCTATTTTCCCATATGACATTGTTAATGGTCTTTGACAAAACTTTTCAAACAGTCCAAATTATATTCTTTATTTAGCAAAACTGATCACTCATTGCATAAAACCCTTAATTTCTGAAATATTTAATGCTTTTTTTTCCAACTGGCAAATCAACTTTTAAAATTCTCTTTCTCTGGCTTCTAGTTTCCTAACAAATATAAATCTTATCTTCTATGTTATTGTACTGGTCTTTCTCATACTGTCATCCCCAACCTAGTAATATTCATTCCAAATGGCCTTGTCTCCAAAACCTTCTTTCTTATTTCATTTTGTCTGACTCTATTTTGAATCTATTCCTACAGTTGAATTTGTATTCTCTGCATATGTGTTATCAACCTTTATAATCCAAAAAGACTTTCTTAAGGTTTAGATTTGTAATTTCAACTGTTTGGCATTACCTCAAATTTGCCCCAATGGAACATTTATCTAAATACATCAAACAAATATATTACTTCTGCTTCAAAAACGCTACTGCCTTTTCCATCCTTCTGATTTCTGTTAATTATATGACCATTATCCTACATATCTTCAATAACATTTTTAATAAATTCTTGACATCAACATCTAATGTTCCCCCATGGTAGGAACTGATCTAATTATATAGATTTTGTCTCCATACTGTATCATGCATTTATTCATTCTTCCATGAATTTTTCTCATCCATTCATCATCCATCAATATTTATTGTTCCTTTCTTTCCCATTTAAATAAATCTCATCAGCTGTATTCTGAGACAGTATTAGAACAAGCCTCTATACCTCTTTTTGATCATTATTTGGAACCATCTTAAACCCAATAAACAAACAAACAAATAAATGTTATTAAATAATGATGTTTTTAAACTAACAATAGAAAATAATAACAACCTACAGCATAAAACATAGTTCATACCACTTTCAGCAATATCTAATTGATACTGGTCACTTAGGCAGCATGACCAAGACCCAGCAGGCCACCCAGCCCAATATCAACTGTCAGGAGCCTATCTAAGGGCCCACTGTTAGAGCACGATACCAAAGAGAACACTGACCCCAGCAAGACCAATGGCATTCCCCAGCAGTCACCACTTATACCCCCAGTCATCAACATTCCCAGCTTGACCCTCTCATCACCTCATTTTCATGTGCCAAGCTGCTTCTGGCCCATCTGTGCTATAATTGTGGCCACAGCACCATCATGTCCTTGGCCCTAATGGCTCTCATGGTCTGACTGCCCCCTGGCTCAGCTATCGCTGCCATGCTGCTTATCATACACTCACCCAGCATCATTGTGGTTCCCATGACTCCACTGGCCCCTTACCATGGCACCTCGTCCTCCCCTATGATTGTGCCAACAGCCTTTTTCCCCACTTCACCTTTGTCACTGGTTCCAGCCCCAGCCGCAAAGCCCACTGTCCAACCCTGCCTCCCATGGAAGACGCACACACCTCAAAGACCCTGAAGACAGAGAAGAGCCTCATGCCTGAGGAAGAGTTTGTGCACAAAAAAAAAAAGGCTGGTGTTCTTCAAAATCCAGGTGCCTAACATGCAGGATAAGACAGAATGGAAACAGAAAGGGCAGGTGCTACTCTTCAGCCTCCTGCTCACAGATCAGTTCTCTAGCATCATGGAGAAGATTTCTGAAGCCGCAGGCATGCTTGCAGAGAAAGAGAAGCTGTCTTATGAAGGCATCTTCACAAAGGATACCAACTTGCTGGCTCATTTCAACATGGCCAATGTCGCAGTCATCTGCTGACCCTCGAGGAGAGAGGTAAGCAAAAGAAGTAGGTGAGAGAAAGCTGCTGTCAGGTCCCAGTTGTTTTGCTTCTCTTGTCCCCATGCTCTGCCCCAGACGCAGGAGACCCTGCCTCCAAATTTATTTCCCACTTACTAGGTTTGGAAATTCAAATTGTCCCACACAGTTTCCTCTCCAGTCCCTCCTAACATTGGTAAGAAAGCAGGGTTTCTAAGCACTCTGCTCCCCAGTGGTCTCAGGAATGCATTAGGATCTTGATTTGAGGGGATTCATTTCTTGGCAGCCCATTAGGAAATGTGAGTCCAGGATTGTGTCATAGTGCCAAGTGGCACCTGGTTGATGAAATATGATTGTTATGGTCACTGAGCATTTTGTATCTTGCCATGGGCTGTCTAATAAACCTCTTGAACCCTTCTTGTATAAACAAAACAAAACATGTCATTCTCTAATTGACAAACTTAATGATTTCCTGTTACTTTTCAGCTTAACATAAAAGCCTTACATTGGCAACTCATGGTCCATAACACTGAGTTAATTTATCCGACCAAATCTGTTTCCTAGCGCACTTGTATATATAATCTATGTTCCTACAAAAGTAGATCATTCACTGTTCCCTGAACACCCCTTGTGAGTCTGTGGTCATAACAGTGCTCTCTCTAATTCATCACCACCGCCCATCTGCATCTTTCAAAGCTTATCTTAAATGCCATCCTCTTTAAAGATTGCTTTTGGGCTTCCCTTAACACTGTCTCTCTTCCTAGGTAGTCCTACAAATCTTTATTTTTATATTTCTCTCTGAATTCATTATAATCAAGGATTTCAAACTGAAATTTCAGGAGCTGAACGTTCCCTCAGAGGTGCTCCAGGCATTGTATTAGGGCCAGGGAGAGGAGGAAGTGGTTATAGGTTCAATTTCTTTTTTTAATTGAAGTAAGCATGACATTTATTTTGGAAGACAATGTTTCTATTCCTTGAGAAACTTCCTTTTATTGAGAAGACTTCATTTTATTTTAATTATTTTGTATACTCATTTAGCAGGAATGCATTTATATTGTAAACTTGTTAAGAGCAGGAATTATATTGTATTCCCTTTTGCTTCCTACACCCTCCCTAGCATCAAACACAACCCCTGAAGGAGTAAAATAACAGAATGTTATATAATCTGTCTATTTTCAGTGAGAAAATTTTCAGTGACTAGGAGAAAAAAATATATTTCTATGTATGCATCACGATCCATCTAGGAGAGCTGAGTTGAATCAAAAGACCTTTGTTTTTCAGACTTCACACAAAATTGATGAAAAGAGTAAGTGAGTTAAAATACCAAAGGCTCTTGGAACAGTGTCTTATCTTGTACACAGTAAGAAGTGTATGTGTTAGCTAGTTATTATCGTGTTTAACATATATTTCTATTTAAATAAAGATGATGTATACTTAAATAGTATATTTTATATTCATTTATCTGTGTGTATTTGTCATCTTTATCTTCCCATCATCTGAGTCCCTCTCCTATGCTTGAGAAACTCTCACCTAGTAAAAACAAAAAGATGACTTCTTATAATAACAGAGAAAAAAGGCTTTGTATTTACACATTCTACTTGGGCAGGTATGTAATGCAAGCTTAAACAATCAGATGAGTCACTCAGTGGTTTGAAACCGGAGCTAATGATATAAACAAGGAAAATGGAGAATCTCTTTGGATAGTGGAACCAATGACAGAAGTCTTTGTATATAATATCCAAGGAGAACTGGTAGTGGCAGGGCAGATTGTACTAGGCAGGCATGAAGAGCCTCAAATTTATGAATTCATTCAGCTTGGTTCCAGTAGCCTGGCCATCTCTTCTTCCTGATCTTTTTCAGAGCCTATTTCTCTAGTCATCCCAGTGATAAGGTGAACCACCAAATGTGTACTTAAATAATATTTGCATAGAAGCTTTATTGAGATATAATTCACATACCATGCAGTTCACTGCCTTAAAGCATATAATTCAATGGTTTTTAGTATATTCACAGAATTGTGCAATAACCATCACATCAATTTTACAGTAGTTTCCATCATCTCAAAAAGAAATCCTGTACCTAATAGCAATCACCTCCACAAATTTTTCCCAACTCTAATGCCTCTAGCCTTAGGCATCCACGAAAGCTACTTTCTGTCTCTATAGATTTGTTTATCTTGAATATTTCATGATATTTTGTGACTTGCTTCTTTCACTTAGCATAATATTTCAAAGTTCATCCATGTTGTAGTTAATTCGTTCTGTTTTATTGCAAAATAATATGCTATTTTGGGAATATATACCTTATTTTCTATTTATCAGTTAATAGACATTTGGGATCTTCCCATTTTTGACAGTTAATTTTGAGAATCGTCTTTGAGATTTGTCCAGACTCCAAGAGGGCTCATCTCAGCTGTTTCTTACCCCTATTTTGTCTGGTCAGCTAGCTAGCCTATAGCTTAGTTTGCTACACTGATAGAGTTGCCAAATTCCTTTTAATTGCTTATCACCAAAACCTCTCCTGTTTTTGAGATGCCCTTAGTTTTTAACTTCTCATATTCTGTTGAGAATAAGGTCAATTCTTTTGGAGAGAACTTGAGAATTCTTTGTTCTTCGGCCCCATCTCTCTTGCATGAGCAGAATCTCTGAGTTAGGAACAACAACAATGGTATACTTCTCTCAAAATGACACCCCCCTATACCAGCAGGGTGTTCAGGGTGGGTGGCAGTCTCTGATATTCTCTGCTTTCCTCTCTCACCATCCAATTGCCATCCTAAGAGTTTTCTGGGTGTCCTCCACCTCCAGGGTTCTAGGCCTGTTATGCCTGGGATAGAACCTCCATTGTAGGAACCCCTAACCTCTCAGAAACATTCACTTGGAGCTCAGCTTCTACTATACAGAGATGAAGGGCCATGGGAAACGCTGGCGTACTGCTACTCTCAAGTTGGCACCATATCCCTTGTTGGGAACCGGGGGTGAAGAAAGTTTCCATCTTCTTAGCAACATATGCCCAGACTGGTGTTTCCCTCATGCTGAGCTCTATGGTGGGGGAAGGTGATGGGGTGAGTGGGATGTACTTGACTGCCACAGAGTCTTGCTATTCTTACCAAGATTTTGTTTCTTCATTTATTATATGCCTTTGGGACCATTTCAAAAGACTTTTTTTTTTTTTCATGATTTTCACCATTTATGGTTATTTCACTGGGGAGCAGTTTTGTAGGGCTCTCCATACTGCTATTTTTGAAGTCATACCCCTCCATATCTTATCAATAAATCCCCTCCCTACTTATACAATCCAAATTTAGTTTCATTTGTTGTTACTGGTATCTCAGAATACTTGGCTAGTATCCCACTGAAGCTCTGCAATCAGATATCCAGATAGAAAGATCCACTGTGGGACCGGCCTGTATTTCTCACTCTTGAAAAACATGAAAATAGGGTGTAAATGCATGTAGAGAATTTAATGAAATTTCACCTGAACCTGCAAAATTTAAGCTCTTTTGATTGCTTTCCTCAGTGACATAGTTTAGACTTATAAAGATGAATATATTAAAAAAAATTCTCTTAGCCCTTTTACTCTGCTAGTGAATTTATGTAATCTATCCTTAGTTGTATTGCAACTCTTTTTGACGAGGTCATTATTTAAATGGAATTTTTTTCTCAAATTTAACATAGATGGGTATCTGCCTATAATTAAAATCATTTGAGTTAAACTGCATTTAAAATTCTCTAATCCCTATGAATACATCAGCTCTTAAGTTTGAAAAACATTGTGTAGAAATATCTCATACTATATTAGTTAATATTTATGAAGAATAAAGAAAATGTAATACCATGAGTATTTGTTTATTTCCATATTACAACTCTCATTCCTTAAAATGCCAGGTTTTTCTAAAGAGGACATTGAGGACAAGGTACTTGGGAAATGTTTCCTTAGTGAACAAAATTTGAAGTTAATTGTGAGAAGATTTTGAAATAGTCTGGGGCACCTGGGTGGCTCAGTTGGTTAAGCAACTGCCTTCTGCTCAGGTCATGATCCTGGAGTCCCTGGATTGGGTCCCACATCGGGCTCCCTACTCAGCGGGGAGTCTGCTTCTCCCTCTGACCTCTCCCCTCTCATGCTCTCTCTTGCTCAAATAATAAAATTTTAAAAAATAAAATAAATCTGAAATAGTCTGTATTTTCTTCTGATAAAATTATCTTGCTATATAAATGCACACTCATTCTGAACAAAGGATCTGGGTAGAGTGTGAGTGCAAAGGGCGGATGCATCTGTCAGTGTCAACGTTCATCCATCTTGTAGCATGTGTCAGAATCCCTTTCCTTTTTAAGGCAGAATAACATTCTATTGCTTATATATGCCACATTTTACTTACCACTCACTTGCTGATGGGTTGCTTCCATATTTTAGTTATTGTGAATAATGGATGTTGCTATAAATATGGATATACAAGTGTCTCTTTGAGACCTTGCTTTCCATTCTTTTGGGTATATACCTGGAAATGAAATTGCTAGATTATATAGTAGTTCTCTATTTAATATTTTGAGAAATCATCGTACTGTTTCCCACAGAAGCTGCACCATTTTGAGTTCCCTCCAACAGTGTATTAGGGATTCAACTTCTCCACATCCTCAACAAAACTTGTTATTTTCTGTTTTTGATTTTTATTTTGTTTTATTTTCTTTTTATAGAAGCCATCCTAATAGGTGCAAGGTGGTATCTTCCTGTGGTTTTGTCTTGCATTTCTATAATGATTAATTATGATAAGCATCTTTTCATATCCTTATTGGCCAATTGTTAATCTTCTTTGGAGATATGTCTATTCCCACATTATAATATCTTGCATGTGTATAACTCTCTACAAGTGAATAAATGACTGCTTAAAATTCTAGTCCTGATTTTCTGAACAATAGAGTTGTAGAAAAACTTTCCATTGCTGGTCTTTACATGCCAAGAGAAGAAGAAAAAGGCATTATTCAATATAGAAGTCTTATATGTAACTCTTATTTGTTTACAGTCTGGGAAACTAGAGGAAACATTGATTGGGAGGCAGAGACCTGGGACCTAGCATTTTTCCCACTCTCATATTTTGAGTATGTCACATCCTCTTTGAGTTTCAACTTCATCATTTGCAAACTTAAATTATTTACTTTCAGTTATTTTTTTAGACCAAATAACTGTAATTCTCCCTTTTTAATATTCCAGTTAGTGGTTACTTTTAAATCAACCAGTTCTTAGTAATAAAGAATATCATGTAATAAAGAGTATATATGTAGTAAAAATTATATGTATGTATATTATATGTGTGTATATATATAATATATATATAATCCTAGCCTTCTCATTTTCTTTTTGTGTGTTTAATCTCTCTATTACTTATGTAAAAAAGAACTGCATTTCTTAATTACTTGATCACCATCTTGAGATGTTCAGCCTGATACAGACTACTAACAAAGGAAAAAACTCAACTTTAAATAAATTATTCTAAATTTACCAAACTTTTCTAGAAGGGAATTGACTGTGGCTTTTTGCCAGAATATTCTTCTGTGCTCTGTGATAATCTGAAAATGCCCTGTGCCACTAATCAATTCACAAAATAGTACTTTGCACTTTTATAAGAAAGGCATTTTTCTGTTTTTTGTTTTTGTTTTTATTTTATTTTATTTTATTTTTCTTAAAGATGTTATGAGAGCACAAGTGGTGGGAGGGCCAGAGGGAGAAGCAGACTCCCTGCTGAGTGGGGAGCCTGATGCAGGGCTCAATCCTGGCACTCATGGATCATAACCTGAGCTAAAGGCAGATGCTTAACTGACTGAGGCACCCAGATGCCCCCACAAAGGTATTTCTATAAAACTGCATTTCAGTTATTTAATGATTTCATGCACACTTGTTAGATTTTTGTTTTATCTTTTTACAAAAAGAAAACAAAATTATTCAACCACTGTTTATCATATCAAAATTTTTTGTGTAAATTATTGCCTGAAGAATGTCTAAATATGCAGACTTTATTAATATTACTGAGCAGTTTTAAGGCAATTACTCTGCTTAAAACATCCTGTTTAGATCATAAATTGTGCAATGTGCCATGAATTTTATATATTTAAATATCCAGCTAATTTTTGTGTTGATTATAGTCATGTAATGTTCTTTACTTCCTGGTCTTTTTTCAAAGTCTGTTAATGTAGAAAGATAGTTTTTAAATAATTATCATGCCGAGCATGTTCCATTAGCAGGATCAAGGTGTTCTGCTGCTGTAATTGAATAATGAGTCTCTTCCGAATTTGTAGAAAAAAATATCTAATGGAGACTTTTTTTTTTAAATGTGTTTTTCTTCCAAATACATTTGTCTTAGAACATTGACTCTTGTTTTATCTTATTTATATTATATCTGTATAAAATGATATTGAGTATGCCACAAAATTGTGTATGTGGAATTTAAAGGTACACTGAGTATCTCAGTATTTTGATGGTGGTCCACAAATTGCACTGTGAATTCCAGTTCCTAGACCCATTGAATAATTTTTATTTTATTTTATTTATTTATTTGACAGAGAGAGAGAGAGAAATCACAAGTAGGCAGAGAGGCAGACAGAGAGAGATAGAGGGAAGCAGGCCCCCTGCTGAGCAGAGAGCCCAATTCGGGACTCGATCCTAGGACCCTGGGATCATGACCTGAGCTGAAGGCAGAGGCTTAACCCACTGAGCCACTCAGGCGGCCCCCATTGAAAAATTTTAAGAACCACTGATCTAAGTCCAAGAACTTAAGGAAAACAAAGGAAATTATAAATATGGAAAAATGAAATTAATATTCTTGACTAATAAACCTCTTTGAGTTTAAGATGTGCTAACCCATTTAGTATAGTGTCACTATACTAAATTGTTTATTGAGTACCCTTAGCAATTTCACAGTAGGAATTTTTTTTTTTTTTAAAGAAATTTCCAGCCAAACAAGTGGATATTAAAGCTTAGTCTCTCCTTATTGGGATGAAAATGCTCCCCATAAAGAATCTTAAAACATTTGTAAAAGCTCATTTACCAAAAGCAATGGCAATTCAAATACTATACCAAATTTTATTTTAATATTTACATTAAAAATACTTTGTTTCTATAGCCATAATGTTGCATGGGAAGAGATAAAAATTTACTTTCAGTGCTAAGGATAAGAATCTCTGTTTCCAGGATACAGAATTACAATTGAGAGAGAGAGAGAGAGGAGAAAAGAGAGAGAAGGATGATCGAAGAAAAGGAGGAAGGAAGGAAGGGGAAGAAAGTCAGGTGTATAGAAGAACATGGGATGGAAGTTCTAGTATAAGAATCATTATTATGCATATTACATAATGATGTCTTAATTTTTAAAATTTGTGTTCAGATTTTAACCATTTTTTTCTTTATTAGCTTGATTTTCACCCAGTACTTAAACGAATTTAAGAAGATAATGTCATTATTTGCATAATCAAGAAATAGAACATTCTTTCCTCATTATGTCACTATGCATACCAAAGATATACACTTTGGAAAGTAGACATCTCTAAAAATTTCCTTACAATAGGGAATGCCAATAACATTAAACATAGTTCTGTGTTTGTTTGACATCTAAAATAAAGGCTTCTTTTCAAATCTGGCATAAGAATTTTTGATAAATTTACTGTTGCTATCTTAAAATTAATTTTATTATTAATTAGTAATTTTACTATTAATCATCTCTACCACTTATCCTATCATATGTTTAAAGTAATTTTAGGTGAAATTGTTCACCTCCTAACAACGGTTTATGTGTATATTTCTTAGATTTTATCTGAGCTTGGTCAAGGATACCTACTCTTGCTTTTCATATGACATAATCTCCCTATGATTGGGAAATTTACAAAGTTAATTACCCAAACTTACAAAGTCTCTTGGGTAAAATAAGCCATTGTCATGGGCTTTAAGGTCAGTATTTGAGGAGACTATGGTGCTAAACTCTCTTCCATGAGATAGTTCTTCTTCTAGGGAAGAAGCAGAGCTCTTCTTCCCTACATGTAACCTTTACTATATAGCACTCATGCAGCAACAGAAAGTCATCGCTGTCTTGCTAAGTAAGATGTATTGTTTTTGGTCATGGTGCAACAAGAGCAATCTGGAAGAGATTAAAATCTGTTTTAAGAAAAATGATGTTAGAGTCCAAAGAAAAACATCCATGAAGCTATTTGACAATTCAATGTTTGAAGGACCAAAATCAGTCATTACCCACAGTATTCTTTATCAAAATATTTTCTGCCCTCAAATCCTAACAGGGATCCAGGTTTTCATTAGTTAAAGAGAAACATTATAAAGTGCTACATGTATATCTAAAGTGCTCAAACAGTATCTAGTGTACACTTTGTATAATGCTGAAAAACAAGTATCAAACTATCAGGTAAAGATGTAAATTGCTTTAAGACATTGCTACAAATATTAATATGGTTATTAGCAAGTAGTCATTTTACATGCAGGACCATGTTTTCCCTGACAATTACTTTTCCCGTCTGCTTTGCTAAATTTTGTACAGTTTTGTTCAATATTTTCTCCACTTTTTTGGCATTTATTGTACTATAATAGACAAAGTAAGGACTAAATATAAAATCACAGTGAAATCATGCTCAGGTGAGAACAATATGGCAGAGAAAGGCTTATCTGTTATATTTTGATAGAATGCCTACAACCTGTAGAACACACTTTCCAACTGCTAAGAATTCTCGTTTTTCAAATTTTCTATATGTAAGTATGACATTCTACCAATTATACTTAAAATGTAAGTCAAGAGTTTTCTCTCCTATCATTTTGATAAAAATGCAGTTTTGTAGGAAATGCATTTTGGGGAAGCAGATGTAAGTATTTCCTACTTGAACATTGTATTGAGACATGTACCTAAGAGAAAATTTGGAGTTTAAAATCCTAGAGATGCTTTATCGGGAAAATGTTTAGTTATAGAGTCTTCAGAGGTCTGTCCAAATTCTTATTTGGCAACAGAAAATTAGCTGAATCTTTTTAGCTTACATATAGTAGAGCCCTCATAAAATTCTACGTTTTCTCTGCAAGGTGAAAGTCATGAAGACATTTATTTTGTAACTGAAACAGGCAAGGATACAATCTTAAAATATTTGTTCCATATTTCAGAATTCTGAGGTATTTTTTCTGAGCAAATGCAGTTATGTTGTAGTTGCTTAAACTTACTACCCATCCTTTACATAATTGGTAAAAGAAATACTGGATACCACTGCTTCAAATTTTTAATCAATGTTATGACAAATTCACCCATTTTGACTTCACTAAGAGCAGAAACTACTCTATTCTAGGATTTTAGCCTTATTCTATGATTAATTATTGTGCTATAGCAACACAATAGCTGTTTAGTTTAATTAGCTGTATGGTTTTACAGACAGCTGAATCAAGACCTTCATTTTTCTGCCTGGGATTTATGCCCTTAGAGAAGCAAGCTTTTTCCAGATGAAAATATTTCTGGCCATCTCAAGAAAAAGAACATCTAGCCAAGTAAGAACATAAAATGCACATAAGACATTTAATAATTTAATCTTAAAATCTTCAAATGATGATCTAATGAGTGATAGAACTATGTTAACCTTAATTAATGAAGACATTAACTGAATTTTAATTTGAGCAAAACAGTTATGTTGGTTGTATTAGGCACAGCCATCATCTATATTTAGGGATTTTTGAGAGAGGGAAAAAACACAGGTATTTGAATATGCTTTTGAAAATAGTTATCTATCTATTGAGTATCTTTATTGATGACCCTTTATTGATCATGTATAAGTCACTAAAATAATGCATAAATTATTGTCAGTTCCACAAGTTATTACATATATGAATGGTGATAGAAAGATTATATAAAAATAAACTAATGCTTACAAATATACAGATTATGTATAATTATATATTTGCACATTATACACACGTATATGTGATCTCCATATGTTATGCATTGTAAATAATCTATAATCATACTGATTTAAACATTAGATTAAGCTTTTATTGCATAATTTCATAACCATTCAGTGCTTCTGAAACTTTTGACTTGAGACCTCCTTTGAAAAAAGTGGTGACAGCAGTAGACCCTATTTTTCTTCCGTGTGTTTATGGTTGTAAGTTATTCATAAATCTTCAACCTCCCCATTTCCACAGCACATCCATAGAAACTTCAGATCAGTTACCTTCCCTGTTGAATCACTTGGGATGCAGGATACAGAGTTTATGTGTTTCAGGAGTAGGTGTTGGAGATGGCATCGTGCTCCTCAGCATTGAGGTTTTGTCACTCTGTTTCCCTGTAGTGTGTCCATAAGGATTTAATCTTGGTCTGTAGTGCCACCTTCCAAAAATATATCGCAAAGTCAATACTTGTCTTATGCAAACTAAAAAGGGCATAAAACAAAAATTTCCTCCTACAGGCTCCACTCAAGATTTATAAAGAATTCTTTTTTTAAGCCAGAAATCCTTCCATCGTTTTGCATAACATTGCTAACCAAGGTCACTCTGATTTTCCTTGCTTGCTCTATTAATATTATTTGCTTGGTTATTGTTTTTATTGTACATTATACAGAACATGTTCAAGTAAATTTGTACTCTTAGATAACTTAAAAATCAGGATGGGCAGTTTCTTAATGTTTTGTCCCTGTATCTGATCTTTGTCTTTCTCTAAAATACATTGTTTTATCCTTCCAGCATATTCACTTTCCCCCTTGTCGGTTATTTGCATGGATTTAAAGCATTTCAGCCTCTTGCCAAATCTCTTTTTATCTTAGTTTTTCTCAACCTTAATCTATTTTCCTGTACTAAGTCTGTAATTCTGCCTCCACATTCTTTTATTCCCTATGAACTTATCTCTAATCACAGGCATTTTTTTCCTGCATAAAACCTCCAATACCCTGTGTTACTATTCATTCTGCGTGGTTCTCACAGATTCAGTAGATCAACATTTATATTAGCATTCTGGGCCACACAGACCCATTTTCCCAGCGACCAGCTCTTCCTATAGGTTTCTCAGCCAAATAAGAGAGAGTGTCTGTACTGAAGTTTGTAACTATTAATATGTTATTCTTTTAGTCATTTGCAGACAATATCATTTGCCACAGGAATAATAAAAATCAAAAGAACAAATTGGACTAGATTGCAAGAATTTGCTCCTTTCCCACCTGAACTATGTGATTCAAGGTCTTGTGGTTTAGAGAAATACATAAAGCAACAATCCAACTCTGACTTTGTTTCTTCATTCTGGTTTTACTGGCTTCAGGTTTACCCTCCTGACTGAATTCTCATAGTAGCAACATGCACAGTGTGTGTATGTGTGTATATATATATATATATATATATATATATATATAATGTCTAGGAAATATATATACACACACATACATATATGTATAGGAAAAGGTATAAATATATGTATATATACACATATATATATTTAACCTTTTCCTATTTCTTTCTTTTTTTTTTTCCTTAGGACTTTGCGTTTCACCTCATTGCCTAACCTCTCTCCTTTCTCTAAGGAGCAGAGTTCTGATAACAAAACCCAGCTTGTTAAAATTAGAGCCATATATCCTAATGGCAGGGTTTCTTATAAGATAATTCCTTGCTCTTACATCTGCTGGAACTCTGCTGTAGGACCCATGGGGAGATACTGCAGTTTCCCACTGACGTTCCCTGTGCCACCACTGTGCTGTAGGAGTGTGTCTCGCCTCTCATCCCAGCTACCTCAGAGTATGGGTGGCTTATGTGGACTTTTCACACTCCCTCTGGCTGTTTCCCCGCAGCCTACGCGGTTACAGGGAGGAGGATAAATCGCAAGCACTCTGACTCATCCCCTGGCATCCTGAATTTAACGGGCTGTGGGCTGTAAATACGGCCATGCGGATACAGGCTATGTCTCCATTTTTCCTATCTTACATTATTGATATGTGTGCCCCTCCTGCTTTCCTTAGTTATCTCCCCTCCCCTTATTCTCTCTGTTGGCGTTAGCATCTCAGTGGCTTTCTATTTCATCTTTCTTCTCATCTGACTTGGGCTTTAGTGAGTCATTCATTCATTGGTTAGTGTATTCATTCATTCATTTATTCAGTAAACGTTTAACAAACATAGCTGCCTGCATGTGTGTGAGTACTGAGGATGCAAAAGGAAATAATACAGATGGCTCTCACTGGTGAAACAGACTATACAAGGTAAATATATAAGAATTATAGTAATTTATTATTACAACAGGTATGGAGAAAGAAATAAAATTCAAGATGTGATGGGACATAGAGAATGATGAAAGTGGGGAAAGAAGCCACCTGAGAGTATATGGATAGCACAATTCTCCCTACAGATGTCTTTTTTTCATTTTTTTAAAGATTCTATTTATTTATTTATTTATTGGACAGAGAGAGAGAGAGATCACAAGTAGGCAGAGCAGCAGGCAGAGAGAGAGAGAGAGGGAAGCAGGCTCCCCGCTGAGGAGAGAGCCCAATGCAGGGCTTGATCCCAGGACCCTGAGATCCTGACCTGAGCCGAAAGCAGAGGCTTAGCCCACTGAGCCACTCAGGTGCCCCCCTACAGATGTCTTTAAATAAAAACTTCAATGAAGGGTAAATTGAAATATACATGAGATCAGTGTTCTAGAAAAGGTAAGAGAAAGCAAAGGCCCTGTGGTGGAAAAGAGGGGAATTGTTAGAAGAACAAGAAAACCTGAGGGGCGAAGCAGAGTCATAGCATTGCTGCATGGGAACACAATGCAGATGTTATAAAGATGTTGTAAAGACCTTATGAGATATGAACATGTACAGTATTTTTTAACGATGTTAGGAATCAAAAAAGAGTTGTAAATTGGAAGTTCAGTTGGCTGGCTTATGTTTATAACAATTATAGCTGATGAGGCAGTCCAAGGGAGAAATGATGATGTCTTAGACCTGAGTAGTGTTAATGATATTAACAGAAATCGATATTTGGGTGTACTTGTAGGTTTAGCTGATATGTTGTCCTATGGTTCTTTGGGACTTGTCATTCATCCTTCAATGTTATTTGATAATTTTTACAACTTCATAAGATAACCAAATGTTTTACTTGATGTGTAGAATGATCCCAGTTAGATGTTCAAGTTATCTCCAGTGACCTGTCTTGTCTGGGCCTAATATAATTATTTAGGAGGGAGAACAATATTCATGTGGAGCTATCATTCGCAATGGGAAAATCAAGTGATAGGCCAATGGGAGATTTGTTGGTGCAAGAATCCATAAGAGTTAGATTTTATTGCTATTTGTATTATACCAATATTTTAAAGAAGACATAAGTGAATATTGTTAAATAATAATAGATAACCTTGAAAATGACTACAAAATATTTGTCTCTGATATGAAAGATGCTATTGGGGAAATCCATTTTAAATATTGCTTTTTTCAGCCAAAATAAAGAAAATTTCCTAAGATGTAAAACATGTTCCCTCATGATTCCTTGTTATAGAATATAGTATGTAAAAAATTCAGCATAGAGATCAAGGCTCTTCAAAATCTATCCTGCTCACCTTTATTGGTTGTTCTTCCTAACACATGGCTTATGCTTTTGCCACACTTGATTTTTTAAAAGATTTTATTTATTTATTTGTGAGAGAGAGTGAGCTGGTAGGAGAGGGTGAGAGGGAGAAGCAGACTCCCCCCTGAGTGGGGAGTCTAATATAGGATTCGATATTGGAACTCCAGGATCATGACCTGAGCCAAAGGTAGACAATTAGCCCACTGAGCCACCCAGGGGCCCGTGCCACACTTGATTTTTAAATTATTCTTTCAATACCTTTTTTTTTTTTTTGTAAATTACTTATCCTTGCTGTTGTCCTTACTTCAAATGTTTTCCTCTTGTTTAGCCAAGTCTAAAATTACTACATCAAGCACCTCTACAAATATAAACTCTGTGAAAATTACCCTGAGGTTGTCAATGACTTTTCCTCCTACATTCCCATAGCACTACTACACATGTTTATTTATTTATTTTTTAAAGATTTTATTACTCTGTGAAAGAGAGAGAGACCCAAGCATAGATAAGGGAAGGAGCAGACGGGGAGGAAGAAGCAGACCCTCCACTGAGCAGGGAGCCTGATATGGGGCTGGATCCCATGACCCTGGGACAGTGACCTGAGCTGAAGCCAGATGCTTAACCAGCTGAGCCACCGAGGCACCCCATATACATGCTTAGTTTAGCAGAGTCTAATTTTTATATAGACACATTTGTATCTCTTTCTCTTCCACTGTTTAGAAGTTGCTCCTCCAAGCCACTGATACTCACTTTTTTCCTTTGCATATTGACTGTACAGAGCAGGAGGCTACCGATAAATATGTGGGGAACTGAATAAAACCCTACTTCACCTCACCATAATCTAACCACAAACCACAATAATTAAATTAACGTACAGTCTGGGAGACATACAGGAACCACTGTGCTCTAGTTTTCTTGAGGTGACCCCTCAAGTCAGGCTCCACTTGTAATTCCATAGGGACCATAGTCATGGTTCCATGACATGCATCCATTGTCTTGGTCTCACAAAATAGTGGGTTGCATGCTTTCTACAGTTGATCATCCCAGAGGCCAAGACCCATATCAGCTACTTGGCTAGTTGTTCTCCTGCATCATCTCAGTTAATGCCACAACATTGGTTTATGTGGGTAGTAGCTAATTCCATGCTGGGAAGAGAAAGGGGTTAAGCAACTTGCTTACACTCTTATAGCAGGGAAATACCATTCTAGATGCATTTGACCCCAGAGTACTTGCCCTTTCCTCTGCAATTCCACTGACCAGGAGAAACACAACATCATCTTAAAAAGCGACAGGCAGGCATATTAAGTCTCTGTTGCCCACGCGAAGAAACAGGGAGGCCCACATGAAATACTTACCTGCAAACCTGCCGTGTTCAGTGGGTGTTAAAAGGTTTGCTGTTGGCCAACCACTAAGGGGCAGTGATACACAACAATCTGCTCACTGTGGCTCTGAGCAGTGAGTCATGGCAGCTGCGGGTTCGTTGCAAGGAAAATAATTGAATCCTCTTGGTTTTATTTCTCAGTAGAGAACTGGAGCAGAAACCAAGCAAAACACTTTGTCTCCCTCCAGGATCTAGTTATACCTTTTACTAAGACAAACACATCACATTCAATTCTTCTCTCCCACGGCTGATGAGAGAGAAATACATTCAAAGAAGCAGCCAGAGCCGCCAGATCACTCTTACACAAAAATAAACGGTAGCTTTGTTTGCAGAACTCTTTCTCATTTTTACCCACCGCCCCACGCTCATAGAGAGGCAAGCAAGTTAACATCTAGCCTGAAAAGATATTCTCTTTTCATGGTTGGCGTTTAAGATTTCAAATGGGCTGTAATGTCTGAAAGCTCGGCCTCCAGCAATTAGTGTCCTGGTAGCTAATGTTCTCCAAGCTCTATCAGATCCAGCCACTTTGCATAATATCCTCAGATACTGCTTTTACACTGGGCAAGCTTTGGATGCAGGGAAATTGCTAGTATAAAGGTTAGGAGGGGAAATCCTCGCACTAGAGTTGACATGCTGTATTGATCGAGCTCGAAATCCAACCATTCCTGAGACAGATGGGGGAGCTCTGAGACTCTCAATCCAAAAATCGCATCGGCGACTGCTGACGCCCCTGCATATGCTGACAATAGCTACAGTCTGAGAAGCAGGGTTTACACGCCTGAAATAAATTGTTTTGATTAGAACCTTTAGGAGAGAAAGTCATAAGGTACAGTTTTATTGACTACTTGCCAAACAACACAGACCCATGCACTGTAAGCTTGTTTGCTCATGTAAGTCAAGCACCGACTAGGCTTTTATTTTCTAAGGACTCGGGGTGTAATATATTGTCATTTACTCTGAATTATTGCGCACATGGCATGTGACGAAGCAGAATTAATTCTCAAGTATTGCTGACCTCTGTGTCCGTGTCTGTTTATTACCTTATTTCCTTGTCGCAGGTGTATCCTGCTAATTTTGTGTAACGGAGACTGCTTTGATGACTTGGTAATCTATTAAGTGTTGTGGCCCACAAAGTGAGTTCCAAGAGCTGCCACTGGGCTCTGAAGAAACAAATTGTAGAGAGAATAATCTTATAACTAGCTGTTTTAATAATGCCTTCTCTCCTTTTTCTGCCCCTCTTCCCTGAAGCGTATTTTTTTCTCCTGCAGAGAGCTTCCTTTTAAGCTGTTGTTGTTTTTCAAAAACAAGACAATTCAGTGCAATCAACCAAACAAAATTTGGACAAATCGTTGTAAAATGCAAAATGAGAAGCCAGCATGTTTTGTTGTTGTTTTTTTTCCTCCTGAAGCTGGACCTGCGTTATATTTTCCCCCAAGAAAGGAATTGATTGTGATCCTCTTTTCCTGACTCCATGCAAGGAGATTCTTCTTCTTTTTTACTTTCTTAGCCTGTTTATGCAGGTTTCAGAATTGGCTATTATAGATAGAATCTAGTAGACACAAGGCTTATTATATTACTACCTGTAATGACATTATCTTGCATCTAGTGCACCTGCATGAAATCAACATCTTGGCTGAGAGAAAATTGTGTGTGCATGTCTCCATACGCAGACTTTTTTGAGAACTAATAAAATGAAAGGCAGGAAACCATAAATATTATATCATCTATTTTATTATGGACACTGTATTCCATGGTTTACATATATCATTTCATTTTCTGTCAAATCACCAAAAAAAAATACAACTAACAAATATATACTGCTGTACCTATTAAGTGTAAACTTTGGCTCATCAATCTTTTGGTATTTACTAATCCTACTACAGTCTAACGTTGTGTCAGTTTAATTAATCAGTTAATAAAGTGAATGTAGAACATAATGACTTCCCTCTAGGATTTTATCATCCATTCAAGAGATATGAATCACTGCATTTCATTGTTAGCTACCAAATGCTAAATGTCAAATGATTATTAAAGCAATGTAATAAGATATCAATAAGGGCCAGATATTGCTATTCAAACAGAACAATAATTTATTTCATATAATAAATGCCTATTTTAAAAAGGACATGTAGTAATTAAAGTGGCAACCCCAGTATATATGGCTAACATTTGACCAATAGGTCTCCACGTTTCATAAATTGTTCTTAATATGTGCTGACACCACCAGATTCTAAGGTGGTGAGATCCAGGGTCTCAATTTTTAATAACTCATTTGAATGACAAGTTGCCTAGCTTTCAATTTATATGCCGCAGGAGAGCTAAAGGTAGAATTAAATCTGCTAGAATCTGCACCTTGGATTTTTGGGGTTAGCTCTGAAATATAGGACCACAAATTCTGAATTTCATCATGCAATTTGCATTATCAGAAACTCACAAATGCTAATAGCAGAGTGCCTGTCATTTTTCTAAAGGACACCAACACAGTATTGCTGCAATGCATGCCATGGAGATTTTTGTTATCATTATTACGAAATAAATAAAAATATTTTTACATGAAATTTCTTTTTTTTTTAAGATTTTATTTATTTGACAGAGACAGAGACAGTGAGAGAGGGAATACAAGCAGGGGGATTGGGAGAGGGAGAAGCAGGCTTCCTGCTGAGCAGGGAGCCCGATGCAGGGCTAGATCACAGAGTCCTGGGATCATGAGCTGAGCTAAAGGCAGACACTTAATGACTGAGCCACCCAAGCCCCCCTACATGAAATTTCTAAACATATCTCTATATGCCAGAAATACCAGGTGTGATTTTATGGGGTTCACTTGCCTAGACAACTTCTCTCATTCAGTTATGCCCTGAGAATGTGGGGCTGTTGGATGCAGCAGGAATATGTAGTTCAAGCACACTGCAAGGGTTAAATGCTGTCCCTCTGCTCTCCAGCAGCCAGGAGGGTCACAAGCATTGCAGTAAATGGAGCATCATTTATTACCTCTGTCTCTTCCACTGTGTTTTTGAGAGGAAGTATTGGCACTTACTTTGCAACAGATTTGATCTTCTGTTCTCTGAGGAAATGCTGTCACTGGTATTATTTACTCTCTGAACAACAAATCCTCATAAATTATAATGGTTCTCCAGACAGCCATTTGCAAATTTAATCAGGGATGATTTCCTTGCCTTTTTCAATTAGCCCCAAATTATATTCAGGCACTGTAATATACTAAGTCCTGTTCTGTATTTATTCTGGAAATAGGACTACAACAAGCTTCCAATCTAAAAGAAAGTGTACAGATTAAAATACATCTAGCTTATAGCCTATTTTAAAAACACTATTTATTTAAATATATTATGCTTCTTTTGTTTTAAAGTATGAAAGTACTGCAAAAAATTCTAGGTCATCTTTGTGTCAGAACATTTTATTGCTTCCCAAAGACAACACACACCACCCAAATAACCAATAATCACAGCATGTTAACATAAACTAGAGCCTTATCCCTATAGCGCAGACTTTGAAGACAGACGGACCTAAATTTGCATTCTGCCTCCACCATTTACTAGGCATATGCCCATGAGAATATTTTAGTTTCTCTAAGTTTCCGTTTCTTCAAATGTAAAACGGAATAATACTAACACATCTCTCACACAATTATTAAATGATTAAATTATATAACAGATATAAATAATGTAAAGAAATTTACACAGAATATTCAATAAATGATAGCTATTATAGATAGCTCACCTCACCTCTCTTTTTTAAATGAGATAATCAGGGTAACCTGAAAGAATTCAAATAACTACCAAGGATCATATTAAGAGTTGGGATAGCCTCGGGTATTGAACATGTGTCTCCAGTTTGGGATCACTTTTTATTAAACTCTTTGCTGCAGCTGAGTTCTACACCCAGCTATAGATAATTCCCCGAGCAGTTTACTCACTGTTTAGTGAAGGTCCTACCATTTTTTCAAATAATGATGTAGAGGAGGAGGAGTAGTGGTCCCTCAGCTCTGGATATTGCCCTAGAGATTTCAATGACTTTTTTTAAAGATTTTTTTTTAATTTATTGGTTTGACAGAGAGATCACAAGTAGGCAGAGAGGAAGGCAGAGACAGAGAGGGAAGCAGGCTCCCTGCTGAGCAGAGACCCTGATTAGGGGCTCCATTGCAGGACCCTGAGATCATGATCTGAGCCGAAGGCAGAGGCTTAACCCGCTGAGCCACCCAGGTGCCCTCAATGACAATTTAAAGCTTATTTCAAACTGTTCTTACATTTGGACCTGGTACTGTTGGACACTGGTGCGGGATGGAGTTGAGCTGACTCAAAAACCAGGACTCAAGTCTGAACTGATGTTAATAAACTAAGTAAAGCATCGAGCAAGGGGCAAGTGTAGGGTAGCCTTTATCGATTGAAAGAATATCATTTCTCTTCAAGAGATGGAACATGAGGAGATGGTTATAGCTGGAAGCTGTATTTGATCTTTTTTTTTTTTTGCATTCTTCTTATAAAGTTATTCTGGGAGCTAATAATGAGAGACACCAAAGAAATATGTGAACAGGCAACCTGAAAGCTAAGCACACATAGCTACATAAATATATTTCTTTTTAAACAATTAGATTAAATACTAGTCAAAATTGCAACAGGCAGACAATAACAATTTTCTTAAAAATAAAGACAATAATCTATAATTTCAGTGTCAGCATCACCCCAAAGCTTAGCAATGTAAAGATTTAGCAAACAAATAGATAATAAAAATAGATAAAAAATAGATTAAAAAAATAAGCCCAAGTCAAGGAAATATTAACAATAAAAAAATGTTTGCCAAAATCAAATCTTGTAGTTTTAACATGCCACAGTATTACATAGGATTAAATTGAGCCAATCAGTAAAATAATTGCATTCTACTCCTGTCATTAATTTTGGCTTTGAGATTATATTATATTTTGATCCTATTTTTTTGATTAGGAAAGAAATTTAACATTCAATCCTTTTCTAAATAAGAAAAGATCCAAAGTATACAGAATTTTAAGCTCTGGAGTCATTTTATTAATCTATGAAAAATATGTTTTTGTAAGTACGTATTTGTATGTGTGGGTTGATGAATACTGGTAAGTATCAAAATTGGTATGTGGAAAGAGAAATATATATATATATATATATATAGAGAGAGAGAGAGAGAGAGAGAGAGAGAAAGAGAGAGAGAGAGAGAGAGAGAATTGGAGTCTTTTAAGTCATCCTAATAAATAACACTTATTTTCCTTCCCCAGATTTTAAAAATTATTGTCTTTTTAAAAAAGAATTATTTATTTATTTGAGAGAGGGTGACTGGGGGGGAGGAGCAGAGCAAGAGGATGAAAGAGAATCTCAAGGGGAGCAGATTCCCCACTGAGGATGGAACTGACCCAGGGCTTGATCCAGTGACCCTGAGATCATGACCTGAGCCTAAATCAACAGCTGGACTCAACTGTGTGAACCACCCAGGTGCCTCTAAATCAATGTCATAAAGAAACAAAAATATATGGAGGACAAAGTATCATCTCATTTACTGATTTAAAGATTAAATGATGAAAAACATCAGTCGGTTTTGTAGTAAGTGATTCTACTAACACCCAAACAAAATAGATACAAACAAGAATGGATGTGTCATCCCATCCCTGTGGTATCCTTTGGTCTCATTACAACTCTTAGGATTTTAGCTCATAGACTTGATTCTTTTTGAATATTTGTCCACATTAATATAAATCCTGGAAGGTATAATACATAATGAAGAACATAAAAACAGTGATTTATTACAAGGAAGTGAAAGAGTATCTTAATACTTTGATCCAATAAGAACTAGAATGTTGCCTCAAATATCTTGCCATCCCAAAATCTATGGTACAGCAACATCACTTTCGCTAATGCGGTATCCATTTTCATTCAGTTTAATGATTACCTTCCATACGTATTGTGCATGCAGCATTTACTTTGCACTGGTAGTGTACCCAAGGAATATGGATATGTCACATCTGTTTAGTTTTAATGAACTTAACATACAACATAAAATATCATTTCTGTATCTGTCATACTTTTGCAATTTAATATAAGTTTAATAAATCTTAAGTGCTTCACCTTTGTGTTCTGTTTTACACTTTTCATAATATTGCACACTTGAAACTCATCCTCTACTCATATATATATATATATATATATATATATATATATATATATATTCATTGCCAGTACTGTTTTTAACAGAATACGACTCTGTGTCTCTATTCAAAAATCTCACCCAAGGAATAGTGGCTTTGTATCGCAGCTATTCTTAATGAAGCAACATAGGCTTTTCTCATTGCCTTCTGAACTCCATCATCTCAAAAGTAGAAGAGAAGGAAAGGCCTGTGAGGACATCCTGTAGAAAAGACTTTTAAATGTACTGTCTGTTTTGCATATCCCCATCCTTTCTGTTGGTATATACCTATCAGAGAAGACAAAGGAATCTAAAGTTACATGCCTAGTTGTTAAGCCCTTAATAACAATGGCTAAAACATTTATTAATTATTATCTTTTTGTAGTAAAGTTAATAGAATACTCATGGGAGAAGGTAATATGAAGTAACAATTGTCCTATCACTATTTGCTCTAATAGTCAAACTGAAACCACCTGGTTGAAATTGAAAACATGAAGATGCTTCATCTATCTCATTCCAAATATGGATATGTTTAGAAATCTCAAGAAGTGGGTGCCTGGGTGGCTCAGTAGGTTGAGGCGCAGACTTTCAGTTTAGGCTCAGGTCATGATCTCAGGGTTGGGAGATCAAGCACGGCTTGGGCTGCACGCCCAGCAGAGTCTGCTAGCGATTCTCTCCTGCTGCTCCTCCCTTGACTTGTGTGTGTGCTCCCTTTCTCTCTCTCAAATAAATAAATCTTAAAAAAAAAAGTAAAAAAGAAAAAAGAAATCTCAGGAGGATACTGTTATTACTATTATTTTTTAAATATCAGTAAATAATAATAACACCTCCAATAGAGTTAAATGTGGACTTCTCTCCATTCTTAGATTTACTTTTGCCTAGAGAGGGAAGATGAACTTTTCTCGTGGGTAAGGCCAAGAGCAGAGAATTAACAAATAGGACCCAGCCCCATTCTCTCTCTGGTACACCTGCTAGAATAAAACACATGCTGCATCACCTTCCTGAAAGTTTTACTGGGTCAGGACCCCATGAGGGGTGTAAGTTTCCACAACACTTGAAACTGGGTGGACAAGTTCAATTTCAGTGTGTAATCTGAGCCAGTCCACAAGGCTAACAGACTGAAAGACAATTTCTCCAGTTTAACCTTTATCAGCATTCTTGGTGTTTTCTTGATCTCCATCTGTCTGATCCCTGTGTCTCTTAATTGATTCCAACCAGAGCATGAAAATAATGCTATTTAGTAAACACCCCTCAAGTTGCAACAATAGCTCACATTTATTGATGTTTCATTTGTTTGAATTTTATAAATTTATACTGCTTACAAACTCCACCGTATTATGACTCAGAGTTTCACAAGTGTTTAATTATTTACCTCTATAGCAAAGTTATAGTTTTCATTATACTGATAATAGATGTCATTAACTTTTCATTACTTAGATTCAGTTGGACACGAATAAAATCTCAATGATCATAGATAGAAGACAGTGACAACAAGATCAAATGCAGAAGAAATCAACTCTAGTATCATCTAAATGTGTGGGAGAATTTGTAAGCAGAGTGTGAATTGCCTTTTTTAAATGTGTTTTAACTATGTCCACTTCCAGCAAATCACGGTATTACCAGGTTTTTAGTGGAAAGAGTCCCAAGTTTTTCAATCCTTGAATATTATTGGAGATGTTCCAATTTTGTTTTAAATTTTTCTAGAACAACTTAAAATCACTACTCTGATATTTCCCTGATTTTTCATAAATTCAGTCATATAGACAGAGCGTCTTCAACACAACATTTTGTGCCAGAATTTGTCTTGGTGGTATGAACCAGTTTGAAAGGATCTTTAACATGTCTTTGTTTAATATATTAATAAATGAAACATCAAGTGAACTGATTTCCTTTATAGTCACGAGATATTGCTCTTCTTAAGATCATGTATTTAGGTACATGCATTTTGACTCTCCACATTTTTTTTAATCTTTGTATTGCATTTATTATATTTTATTTTATACTTAAGCTGACCTTATCACCACGACCCCCCCATACCTGGAGAAAATGAACGAAAGAGGAAAATTTTTCAGATTCCCTTGACTCCCTCTTGTATTTTTTGTCCTTCAAGTATAGAGTGATACATTATCTGTAGGCCAAGTGCTTTGAGTTCATTTCCCATTTATAAAAATCCAAGCATGCAAATATCCCTGTGCTCTCAGAAATGCAAGCTCAATTTAAGCTATGTCACTGAGGAACAAAAGCAATTAAATTAGCCTTCCCTGTTCTCCTTGATGCCTTTCTCCTGACCATACCACTTTACTGATAATTTGTCTCAAAAATCATGTCAAGAGAGCTCAAGATCAAACTCTTATGGTACTCACCACCATAAGCCTCACTTCACCTCTGGAAGAAAAAGGTTTGGATGAGACTGACTTCCCTATTTGCATTCCACTCTGATGAAAACTTTCCTCAGGGGCCCTGGCTCTCTTCATTGACACTGATGTGCTCTCACTCCAAATTTAAACTTTCATTTCCACTTTAAAAGTCATTGATGTGACCTTCACTGTGGAAGCATAATGATTAGAATTAACAAACATATCTAATATTACTGTCAGTTTACTTTGCTGATGATTATCCTTGTCCATCTTATAATTTTAAACCTGGAAAGGATCTTAGCCAAAATAATTTAAAAAATAAAAAATCAAATTAAATCAAATCACTGTGTCATTTCATGACTAACATGCAATCATTTGGTGACTAATACAGATTCAGTGAATAACCTGAATGGGAAAGTTACTTCCTGAGAATTTGGGAATAGTAACTAAGTTCTAATTAATGTAGTAAATAAAAGCAAGAATATAATTTTAAAATCCAGAGTGGTAATCACGAATGATCTTAAAATTCTATTCTGAGTGCTTTGCACTTAGAAAAGATCATAGTCCAGATTATATATAGATTATTATATATAGCCAGCCCATACCCAAATACTTCACACAGTATTAGCATTTGTTGATTGATTTAACAACACTTTTCTGGTGACTGATTTTTTTTTTTAATCTTCCCTAAACATTTTGATGAAATAGATTTATCCCATCTCTCAGTCTGAGACTACTTGCATGTCTTCTCTGATGTCTCAGAAGTAATCATAAAATATGGAAAATATAATCAAACCCATCAAGACATACCCCTTCATAGCAAAAATAAGCAAATGCACAAAGATAAAATACAGATAGTGATGTTAGTCTGTGAATTTCTGGATGGGAAACCGGTTGTTACTATTTTATGATTTTATATGCTTATTTTTTTCCTTTTAAGAATATTAGAGACAATGTCTCTTGAATGATAATGGAAAACCATCATTAATAAATTGAGAATCTATAGACATGCGATGGGAAAAATGTGAATAAAATGCTAAGCATTGCTTTGAGTTGGGTCAAGGAATACTGATATGCTTAACTGTCACTTTAAAAAAAAAAAAACTTTTTGAACCAACCTGTGCAAAATAGCAGGAAGAAATGTCAACCAAGACACACTGTCCATCAGACTATGGCATAGTACAAGCATCTGGTAAATATATTAAAGTCCCAGAGGAAATCATTTGGAGCATTGACATTTTATATATATATTTTTTAAATGCAGGCCAGATGCATTCTTTTCTTTTTTTTTTTAAAGATTTTATTTATTTATTTGACAGAGATCACAAGTAGGCAGAGAGGCAGGCAGAGAGAGAGAGAGAGGAGGAAGCAGGCTCCCCACTGAGCAGAGAGCCTGATGTGGGGCTCCATCCCAGGACCCTGGGATCATGACCTGAGCCGAAGGCAGAGGCTTTAACCCACTGAGCCAAAGAGCCGCCTGACACTATATATTTTTATACTTATGCTAACGGCAAAAAGTTAAATGAAATTGTGCTGGTATACATTTATATATCTTTTGACAAAGACCTAAATTATTTGGGAGATGATGAAGCTGAATGACCCAGAGAGTAGTAACACGTATTTAATGATGTTATAAGGGAGAAGAATGGCCTTCTCTACAGAATCACACTACTGTATTGGACCTCCTCTCCCTTTCTTCCTCAAAGGGCTGTTCCTAGTGACACCGGGAATAGCTAAGAGTTCTGCTAACTGTACACAGTTGGAGAAGAAACATAGCTAAATTCTTCTGCCCTGTCTTCTGAAGAGGTCATTCTTTCAAGCAGTAGCTTTAGCAATTCAGTTCAATTTGGAGGAAATGAGTTTTTGTTACTTGACTACCTGTTCTCAGAAATACCTTTAGCTTGTCAATAGGAAAGGTCTACTTGGGGTTCAGTCAATGCATAAAGGAGGTTTTTCAGTCACAAGAGATTCTTACCTTTCAATAGAGCTACTTTCCCACCTTTCCTTTCCCAGGCTATCCCCAGGCTCTCTCTTACAGCTGTATTGTTTGAAAACCATTACCCTTAGTAATGGTATGAGGATTGTGATCTAAAACTTGACTGTAACCATTTCAAAGTGCTAAAGTTAGTGGTAATGCCACCTCAGTGACTAAAGGAACACCAACTGAATTGAAATGTTCTCTTGTTAATGGAAAAGAAAAATAAAAAATAAATAATTTTTTTTTAAAAGGCCCTCTATAACTTCAGGGAGAGTAAGCAAGAATGATTCTCACAATGCCAAGAACAGCAGGGAGCTCTCCTATACGTACACTGAAATAATCATGTCTTGGTCATGTTGGGTATGAATTTCTATTAAGAGGTAACTTGGGTCTTTGTGCTGCAGGCTTTTGGGCTCTCAGGAAGAATAAAAAGGCCTCCCTGGAAAAACAGGGTACCATTAGATAAAGGATATCTAAATGGCCTGGGGTGGAAATATGACACATTTCCTAATATGTCAGAACAGAATCAGAATCTGACATTAGCCTCCAAATGGCACTAATTCAGAAACCCATTTTTAATCAACTTGGCTATTTCCATATGTCTATTTTTATAGTTCTTGCCTGTCACCCTAATTTAAAGTCACTTTGACAAGGGTGCTATTTTGGGCTTCCATTTCTAGTCCATCTCTATGTCTCTGTGTTTTCTGACTTTTTAACTTAAGTTGTAATCCCAACTAGATATGAGAATAATAAGTATGCTAGATTGTGCCTTATACACAGTTGGAATTCAGGAAATGCCAACTATTTCTTATAAATATATAATTTGTTTCATTCCTGTAATTAATCGTGACCTCACGAATACAATAGTAGCTTATCTGACTCTAGATCAAAAGTCAGTATTCCGAGGGATCAGATCTCTTGCTAGAGTGGCATAGATGCTTTAGATGTTCAATGAATATTAATCGATGGTGATGGAAATATTAATGAATAGTAGAAAGTGATACTGTAAAAATGCAGCAGATAATATCTTTGTAACTTAAATTTTAGAGATGGAAAAAGTCCACACACACATACTTTCTGGTTTTTTTTTTTTTAAATAACTAATTTTCGGATACAGAGAGTCAAGTAAGAACTGGGAGTTCTACTCTTTTTTGAAAAATCTCTTCCTATAATTTTTACCAGTCTGTTTCTAAAACAAGCCAGCTTTAAATTGTATTGTCAAAAGGGTAAATTTCTGTACATCGATGAAGCTGTTGCATTAAGTTCAATAGCCATTCTTTTAAAATTATTAGTTTACTAGAGTTGTATCTACTCTCCAATTTTCAAAAATGTATATAGATAAATTTCTCTTTTTTATTTATGGTGCCCTGGAAAAAATAATTGCTGAGTTACAAGGCACAATAGCTGTGTTTCAGATTTACAGCACATATCTTTAAGCATATATCTTTCAGGATGCAGAACTCTTGCACAGTGTGATATGCATTGGGCATGCATCAAAAAGAATTTCCAAACTGTGTATTGGCATGTGGAAGGGAGGTTGGATTATCACTGATATCGAGATATTAATTATTCAGTTTCACTGCCATGCATTATGAATAATGTATACAACATTCAATGGTAAAACAGCAGTTCCCATCAGCATGCAGTACTCTATCAAGTATAGGGACACCACGGCATTAGTAATATAATTAATTGGTCCTGGGTCCTCGTATGAAGGCTTCATCTTCATCAGGACTAGCAGGACAAACCTGGGTTTTCATATGCTTCTGCTGTTGGCCTACCAGGTAGCACAAAATAGGATTATTTCTGTTGGGAGATAGAACTTAGAAAAGTTTTAACAGTAATATGTGGCAAATTGAGGTAGAGAAAATGAACTTTCTTTCCTTTTTCCTTTTTTTTTTTTTTTTTTTTTTTGGTTTTTAAATGCTCTTACATAGTACCAGTAGAAGTTTGCCAGCATTTACTTAGCATCAGAAAATCAGACAGGAATAGCTACAAGCTCAGAATCTGAGGCAATTCAGAGTTTGTTTTGAATCCTGCTCTGGAATTCAGGAAAAGTTATTTCTCTAATATGTTCTTCACTTGAATAAAATGTTGAAAATAGCACCTTAACTAATAGATTGCTATGAGGTCTAAATTAGATAACTCTTGAGAACAAAATATAGACTAGAATTATTATTTTTTTATTGTTACTGAAGGTGGACCTTCTACATGTCTGCATCAGGGTGCTGAGAGAACATCCAAAAGGAAAAGGAACACCCAAAAAGGAAACATTTCTTAAAAATAAGGGGTTAAAAAGCACAATTTATGATTTTAAAGTAAACCCAGTACAATCAAGTAAGAGTGAATTCTAATTCATTAAAGGCCTATGAGGATATGATGAAATAAACTATTTTTTTCTGGCTCGACTCATCGGCACAAGCATCATAAGAAAAATGGTGACAGAGAAATCTCAAGTTTCAGGCAAAGCAGTTTAAGAATCCCTCCCCAGGACACATCTCTGGGGAAATTAACGACAGGAGGGAAACATGGACTCCAGGAACTAATCAATCAAACAATAACAATAAAATAAAGATTTACCAAGTAACAACACAAGACAATCCCAGGAAGACAAATGCTGTCTTGGACGAGGGTATTTAGTGCATGGCTGCAATCTGGAAAAGAAGACATCTACAGAGAAGAGTGCTTGAAGACAACATTTCAGGTTCCATTCCTGTCTTGGCTCCTGGTGACCTTACTCCTTCAGAACAAAACCCTACCACAAAAGCCTAGACCGTCCATGCTAGAGTCTGCAAGTTTACTCACATCTGTACATGGGAGAAGCCTGGAGCTGATGAAAACAGGTGTGAATTGAATACCTCTTGTGCCTGGGCCTCACTACTTCAGCCCAAACCATAAGACTTTCCTTTTCCTGATGAACTGGCCAAAAATGGGAATGATTAAATTGGCTGAGATTGTCACCGAAGGGGAAAAAAAAAAAAAAAAAAGAAAGAAAGAAAGAAAGAAAGAAAAAAAATGTCTGACTGAATCCATACTCAACCTGTGTTAGTAGACCATATCTGATAACCGGAAGGCAAGTGGAGCCCACAAGTCAAAAACCTCAATATCTGCAGAGAACAAACACCATAAAAGAAATTGACCAGCAGGAAGATTTGAATCAGCATTATTGCAATAGACAATCATTTTTAAAAAGAAAATACTAGAAAATAAAATAAACAATTTTAAATATTATATATGAAAAATATATTGGTTGAAATAAATGCAGACTACATGGAGATCATAATAGTAAAGATACAATAAAGAAAAAATTAGTGGGATGGAATATCAGGTTGAAGAACTCCTAGATGATTTCAGAGAAGGATAAAGGTGGAAAATACACAAGGAAGCCTAAGAAATACAAGGCCAAACTATAAAAATTAACAGTATTTTCTATACCACCGATAAATAACTAAGACATATCACAAAGCCTTAGTAATAAAAACAGAGCCATTTGGTTGCAGAACAGATAGATAAAATTGATTAAAGGACTTAGAGACAGAACCATATGTATGTGGACATAAAATGCCATATATATGTTACTGCAAATTTTAAGGACAAGGGCATGTTATTCAAATGTAAAAGTCTGCTCACAATATGAAGAAAACTAAAGCTGTATGTATCTTTATGTAACACCAGGTAGCTCCTATTAGATGAGTTACCTAATATGAAAAATAAAACTATAAAAGCAGTAGAAGGAAATATGAAAAACATCTCCTCTCCAAGGAGAAGGAATTCTTATGCAAAACTTCTCATCAAAAAGCTCTTTAAAAAGAATTAATTGCATTACATCACAGTTAACAACTTCTGCCAGTGAATAACACTACAGACAAAATTAGAGGGAGGCTAGAAGAGGGGTTTGTATATTCATATCCAAAATTTGCAATGATTGGATACAATTCCCCTTGAAAACACACACACACAAAACATCAAAACAAAACAAAATACACAAAAAACAAGAAGGTCCTGTAAATCAACAAGAATGAAACAAGATGGGACCTGGGAGGGAGATGAACTATAATAGAATCTTCATCTCAGGAAACTGAGGGTTGCTGGTGGGTGGGTGGGGGAGGGAGAGGGTGGCTGAGTGATGGACATTGGGGAAGGTATATGCTATGGTGAGTGCTGTGAATTGTGTAAGATTTATGAGTCACAGACCTGTACCCCTGAAGCAAATAATGCAGTATATGTTTAAAAAAAAAAAAAGATGAATAAGGATGATACGGCGATTCCAATGATCAAATGAGCAAAACGTATGAACTGTCATGTACAGAAGAGAAATACTGCAGTGCTGTTAAGCATATGAAGAAATGTACAGTCATTACAAGTCAGAAGCATGAAAATGCAAGTAACAATGAGATACGAGCTTATACTTAACTTCTCTGGCAAAACTTTAAAAGGCTGGACAATTCTACATCTGTGCATGGGTATTAGGATACAGCAACTCTTATGCTGGTGGTGGCGCTGTAGACTGTGGATCTATTCTGGACAAGACCCTGCCAGGACACACTTAAATTACACATATATTTTGTCCTAGCAATTCTGCTCCTGGGAATCCATAATGCAGAATTTCTTACACAGGTCCAGAGGGGGCATTTATCAGGATGTTCAGTACAGTGTTCTGAGTGGTGGTAAAGAATTACAGGCAATCGGGGTGCCTATCACCCAGAAAGCAGATGGAGAAATGTAGTAGACAAATGAAATCATACATTTTCTTCCTGAAATCTCAAAGAATTTAGTATAATTTGTATGACATTTAATAACACATTATCTGACAAATAATACATGTCGTACATGTTTGATATGGTATCTGTTAATTAAATCCTTTGTGCCATAATTATTTTAAAAGAAAAAAATAAGTTCATTTGTTCTTCTGAAAAGACAGAGTAACACTTCAGGGTCCATAGCTGGGCATCTGTCACCCCATGTTTGGTGGGTAAGACTCCTCTTGGTCCCTTGGTATATGGCACAAGCAACAGAACCAAAGCTAAATGGGGCTGTAGCTGAGTCCTCAGCGGTACAACTTAAAAATCAAACTGAGTTTGGGATTCAGTTGGTTCTGCTTTGGGATGGCGTGGGTCTGGTGGGAGGCCTTGAGTGTATATCAAATAAGGGCTAATTGTTCAAAAATCAAAATCAAAAATTGTTCAGAAATCAAAATCAAAATAAAAAATTGTTCAGAAATCAAAAAAGCCACAAATATTAGTGGACGGGGTCAAGCATTTAAATGTTGTTAGAGCCCTCATCACCTCAAGAGGATTACTGTGATAGGTCATCATAGATTTTAGTCTGACTCTGGGAAGCCCAAAGCCCTAGCTAAAAGAAATTTGATGCTTTATATCCAAAGAGTTTAGCTCACCACCTCTGGCCTGGCTATTATTTTATGTTTAAGAACTGTAGCCCCAGAAGCTGCAGATTATCTAGAAAAATGACAAAATTTTACTAAAAATAGCCTAAAGATATCATGGCCATCTTGGGGAACATTCCAATTAGATAAGATCACTCATTTAAGAAATGCACTTGAGAGCCTGGGATCCCAGGTTGAATAAACAGAATGGAATGCCTACTTTAATTGGTATGCAGAAACTTCCAAAAGACTTCAAGATTCCAAAATAGCTTCATTAAAAGGCTCATTACAAAAGGCTAATGGAAATTTAAATACACAAGAGGTACCTAAAACAAAAGATCATAGGACTAATGTGACTCCTACTGCCTGCCCTGCCATTCTTTTTCACCTGAGTCCTCAAGTTTTACTAATTCTTTGTCTGAGCTGCCTTTCTACTCCGAAGAGATTATTAGACAGTTTTTAAACTTTTTAAAATAAAACTACCTGAGTTACAGATGAATTTCAGATATCCTTCATCCCTTGGTCAAAGATGGAATTAAGAGTCCTAGTTAAAGAATTTCCTAAACCTAAGGTAGAACGCCAAAAAGTTTTTTTTGAAGAATTTAGAGCTATTATGGGGCCTATGACCCTGGGTTGCCAGATCTTTGTCAGCTTGTACACATGTTGGGAGGAGTTGGTGGAGTCCAAAAATGGATGCAGGAAGAAAGATGGCAAAACCCGGAGGATGATATCCAAGATCCTAGGTCTTCCACATCTCAGAGACCAGAAAAAGCTCACACAACAGCAGTTGAACTTTTACAAGCCATTCTTAGAGTTTTCCCTGCCCACCCTGATGGTCTATTTTTCAAACATGCAAACACACATACAAAAATGAATTCATGCCATTCTTTAAATCCCATTTGGAAATCCTTTTTCTATGGCATTCAGGGTTCCATACAATAAATAAGGTCACACAGCCTGCTCCAGCTCTCTTCTTTGTAAATAGATTATCTCTTAAGATCAGTGGATTGGTAAAAAAGAAAAAAAAAAAAAAAAAAAAGGAGGCCATAGGCCTGCTGGAACTCATGACTTAGCTGAGCATTTTGAAAGAACCCTGGAGCAAGATTGAAAGCAAAAATCTGCCCAAGTATGAGCTTTCCTGCTATAAAAGCTCCAAGGCCATAGACCCAAAACAACATCTGGGCCTCCTGCACTGCACCCTCCCCAAGGGTCCATCATCAAAACACTAGTCCCTAGATACTTGACAGGAATCTGAGGGGTTCTCATACTTTAGATGGATTCATCTTCCAGAAAACTATTACCAGTAATGCCTTAAACAATCAAGGGGAAACGAAAATGAAAATTTGACAAATTTTAGTTGATACCAGAGCTACACTTTCTACTTTAAATTTCACCCTCGTAAAGCAACATGCACTTTGGAATAAAAAGAAAATTTCTATAGTGGGGGTATCTAATAAAGTTCAGGGATAATTTTTTTAAATATTTATTTATTTATTTTAGAGAGAGAGTGTATGTGAATGGGGGTATGGACAGAGGGAGAGGGAGAGAGAGAATCTTCAAGCAGACTCCCTATTGAGCAGGGAACCCAACATGAAAAGTGGAAAAGATGCAAATAGATGCAGATAAACCTCTCTCTAAATCACCTCCATGTCCACTAAAGCCTGAGGCCATTCGGGGCTTCATATCTGTGATGGTGGACTTCACTGCTCAGGGACCAATCTTTCCCAGTCTGCAACACTCAGATCTTGCCAGTCAGGAAACTCAACAGGTAGAGATGGAGTTTTGTCCAGGACCTGAGAGCTATTAACAAAATAGTCATTCCTGGAGCACCTGGGTGGCTCAGTCGGTTAAGCATCTGCTTCAGCTCAGGTCATGATCTGTGTCCTGGGACTGACCCCTGGACTGGGCTCCCTGTTCAGCAGGAAGTCTGCTTCTCTCTCTCCCTCTTTCCCTCTCCTCTGCTCATGTTCTCGCTCTCTCAAATAAATAAATAAAACCTTAAACAAACAAACACAAAAATAGTCCTTCCTATTTTTCAATTGCTCTAAACTCAAACATTCTTCTGTCACAAGTTCCATCAAACTCAAAATGTTTCACTGGTGTAGACCTTTGTTCAACCTTTTTTTAGTATCCCTGTACACCCCAACAGCCAATATTCGTTTGCCTTTACTTGGAACAATTGACAATATACCTGGACAGTTATGCCTCCAGGGTTCATTGAGGTCCTTTCTTATTTTCCTCAAGTACTTCACTGAGATTTAAGTGCCCTCCAGCTCCCTGGGAAATCAATTTTTGTACAATATGTAGATGACCTTTTGCTGTGCTCAGTTACCAAAGAGGCACCCATACAAGAGTCTGCTTATTTGCTGCAACAGTTAGCTGAAAAAGGACACAAAGTCTTCAAGAAAAAATTGCAATTATCTTTAGACACTGATTCATTACCTGGGTCATGATTGAAATACTGAAGGAATTCAGCTATCTTCCAAATAATTAAACTAATCCAGGAATTTTCTAGACCCACATCTAAACAACAGCTTTGTGGATTTCCAGGCTTGACTGGTCATTGCACACTATGGGTTCCTAATTTCTACCTAACTATTTACCTAACTATTCAAAATCTTTCACTATGTTTATGCACAAAAGGGATAATTTAGCCCTGGGAATGCTCACGTAAGAACACGGTAATAAGCATAGGCTTATTGCCTATTATAGCCTACAAGTTGCTTCAGTTGCTCATGTGTATTTCAGCTGTCTTTTTTTTTTTTTAAGATTTTATTTATTTATTTGTCAGAGAGAGAGCACAAACAGGCAGAGTAGCAGGCAGAGGCAAAGAGAGAAGCAGGCTTCCTGCTGGACAAGGAGCCCGATGCAGGACCCGATCCCAGGACCCTGGGATCATGACCTGAACTGAAGGCAGCAGCTTAACCAACTGAGCCACCCAGGAATCCCATATTTCAGCTATCTTAAGGTTCTATGGCTACAGCTGCTAAATCAGTGAAAGCTCCAGCAGATCTGACCCTAGGAAATGATGTTTATTTGCAAACCACACACTCTGCCCAAAGTCTTCTTAACTCTGAATTGACTCAACATTCCTCTGCAAGTAGACTAACTTCCTTAGAGTTGTTTCTGCTTTTGCCACCTAACCTACATCTTAAATGTTGTAACGTCCTTAATCCCAGTATCCCCACCCTTGTCTGAGGAAGGCAAGCCCCATGACAGCGAGGCAATTACATCCCATTTTGTGACATTGCAGACTTATCTACAAGACACCCCTGAACTAATCCTAATCTAATTTTGTTTGTGGATGGGTCATATGTAGAAATGAAAAAAAGGAGTTTTCAGGATGGTGGTGCTCTTACTACCCGATGCGACCCAACTGAAAGGAGAACTAACTACTCTCAAGCTAAGTTCTCCTAAAAAGCAGTGCTCCATTGTCTTACCTGAGCATGCCAGGCATCAGAAGGCGAAACCACTGTACTGATGGCAGGTATACCTTTCAGGTTGTCCATGATTTGGGGATGCTATGCGGACAAACAGGTGATTTCTGTTTTGTTTTGTTTTTTTCCTTCCTCTGAGACCCCAGTCAAAAACTGGGCAGCAAATGAATGATTTCCTTACTGTATTTCTCTTCTCTTTTGAGATTGCTGACTTTAAAATTGAGTCTCGTATGCAATGACTGAACCTGAGTATCAGCATATGGAATTCTAATATACATCTGGTAGGAATATAAACTATCACAACCATTTTGAACAAAAGTTTTACAATTTCTTAAATATAGCCATTCTGTTTCTAAGAGTGTGGAAAGCCTATGGGTATGTAAAGACTTGCACGCAAATGTTCATAGCCTCTTTCTTTTTGATAAATGTTTAGTTGTTGCTACATACAACAAAATGGATACTTTTAAAATCGTTATGGTGAGTGAAATAAGTCCAACAAAAAAGAGTACATATGGTACAGCCACATTTATGTAAAATCCTTAAAAAATACACACTAATCTATCTTGGATAAAAGCAGATTAATTGTCATCTGGGAAAGAGGTGTTCATGGGATGGTAAATGTGCAGGGAGGGCGAGAGGGAGGCATTACAGAGAGGAATGAGCAAACTTCTGTGAGTAATATGTTCATTATCCTGATTTCCAGGGTGGCTTCATGGGTGCATTTGTATGTCAAATCTTACCATTTATACCTTTAAATGTGTATGATGTATTATATGTCAATTGTACCTCAATAAAGTTGCATTAGAAAAAATGCTTTGGAACAATATAAAGGTACATTTGAAGAAAATCATCCAGTAGTGTCAAGAGGGATCTTTTTTTTAAGAAAACGTTCCTTTTCAGATTTTTTCTTAAAGATTTATTTATTTACTTTAGAGAGGGAGAGAGCACAAGCTGGAGGGGCAGAGGGACAGGGAGAGAGATTCTCAAGCAGACTCTGGTGAGCATGGAGCCCAACATGGGGCTCAATCTCATGACCTGAAACCAAGAATCAGACATTTAACCCACTCTGCTTCCCAGGCCCCCAGGAGAGACCTTTATGTAATTTGAACGAATACACAGTTAAAACCAAAACAACATAATTAAATCTGAGTGACATGTCTAAAATTCAGTGTGGGCTTGTTTTGGTACCCATACAGGTCAATGTCTCAAAAGCCATTAGCTCTTCCCCTGCAGAGATCGTCAGGTCATAAAGCTCATGGCCTATACTGGTATTTTGCTACCTGTATTCCCTCACTCCTAAAGTCCTGCAACCACAGGCTGTATTTGATACAAATGTATACAATAAGGCTCATTTTCTACAAGCAAGAAATACCTTAATTTCAACTTAATTGTTTTAAAAACAGTCCAATTTGAACTATGTATCTCCTTTCTATTTGACAGAAAACTCATCTTTGGCCATGGGTGGCAGCAAAAAAATCCTAAGGTTGCCTGTAGTTCTTGATCATCAGAATCCACTCTTCTCTCCAAGAAGCCTACAGAATCATTTTACACGGTTCCTTTAGTCCTCTCTGCTCTGTTGCATCTCTGACTCATATATCTTTACCAAGGCTGGGAACCATGATACTTTTCCACTTAGATCTCTTGATAATGTCCTGGGAATTTTCTACAGATTAGATTAAGGAGTCCCACCGCTTGTACTAGCCATAGAATGATACTCCACTTTGCTTTCTCCAGTTTCCAGATTTTGTTTTTTGCCTGAAAGAAATCCTCCCTTTCTGTTCTTGTTGCTTTCCAGTCTCTTTCCTCTGGGGAACCTAGACTGATTGCTTCAGAGGATTTTTGGTTTTAGGAAACAAATGCCAAATAAGGAGAGTGTCATGCAGACAACTTCTGCTTTTTCTTCCTGCCAAAAATGCCTCAGTTAAGAAAAGTCAGCTCAGAGACTGTTACCCGCAGGACAGAAGAAAGGAAAGGAAAAATTACAAGGAGAAAGATAAATTGATGTCTCTAACATTTCACAAGAACAAAAAAGTTGAATTTCTGAACTGTTTTGGTGGCATTTGCTAAAATCTCTCTAGTAGCCAATCCAATGAACAAAATCAATTGAATCCGACACGCCTCACAGAGCATTACACGGTTCTACGTCATGGGCAAGACCAGTAGAACCAGTTAGAATGGAAGTTAGAATCTACCAGATAACAACTCTAAGGTCAGCCTGTGAGAGTTCACCTGAATGTGAGTCTGTGTGTGTGTGTGTGTGTAAGGGAAGGAGACAGAAACCAAAACTCTTTGTGCATGAAACAAAATTACATTAATTATTTTACATTAATTTACATTAATTATTTTCTCACATACTGTACTACTTAGTCTCACTTCAGTCTTTATAAGAAAATATTTTAATTTTAGTATCTTTTTAAAAAATCAGGTTTAGGAAGTGAAATGACTTGCCAAAAACGATGTGATTTATGTGACAGGTGGGATTTGAAAACCAGTTTCTTTCTCTCATTTAAATCTCTTAATATCCTAGTGTTATCAACAGGATTAAATTCAGATTCTGGCTTGACAATTTTGCATGTCAGATGTCTTTTTCTTTTCTATGAAATGGGGATAACCAATTAGGGAGCCACCATACTTACTTGCCTACATAATACAAAAAGATTGGCAAACCAATTTGCCCTAACTTGATCAATTCCTCTGCTCTGCCTGGAGAAATTGTAAAAGTATTGCCAAACTATTTTGGTGGTATATATCCTTAAAAAATTAAAAATATTTTATGTATTAGGTATAATTCCAGACTTAATATAATGGAATAACTACATTTACGTGAGACAAACTGTAAAGATCTTTCTAAACAAAGTTATCTACATGCTGTTGTTGTTAACTATTTTACTGGTAAACTCTTGTTATGAGCAATTTTTAATAAATAAGCAAGAATTATATATGCAGATGAAAAGTAATTTACACTCCAAGATGCATAATGTAGCAGAGTAGTGTAATTGATTTCTTCCATTTCTTTCTCCAGACCTGCTTTCTACCTCCTACTCTCTCTTTTTTGCCCTGAGAAGGTAACCCATGTGAACTACATAACCAGTACACCCAGAATCTCAGGGTTGGTTTTGTTGGGTTGGGTTTGCTAGATACCTCTTAGCGAAGAGAGAAAGGATAGTAACTTCAAGGTCCTTATTTATCTTGCTGTCTACCATTGAGACCAACCTAGGTTGTCTGTTCCTTAAAAGATAGCCTGTCCTTTAAGATGGTTCTTATCAAAATCCCACCCATTTATTTCAATGAAATGGAACAAATAATCCTAAAATTTATATGGGACCAGAAAAGACCTTGAATAGCCAAAGGAATATTGAAAAAGAAAGCCAAAGTTGGTGGCATCACTATTCCAGACTTCAAGCTCTATTACAAAGCTGTCATCATCAAGACAGTATGGTACTGGCACAAAAACAGACACATAGATCAATGGAACAGAATAGAGAGCCCAGAAATAGACCCTCAACTCTATGGTCAACTAATCTTTGATAAAGCAGGAAAGAATGTCCAATGGAAAAAAGACAGCCTCTTCAATAAATGGTGTTGGG
>PISX010015326.1:0-50122 GCA_004024625.1 Mellivora capensis | reverse complement strand
AAGTCAGTTCTACTCCAGAGGTCAAGAGCTTAATCTTTTTATTAGACTGCTTCCCAGATCAGAAATTGCCTCAGAAGAACATTCTTCTGTTGAAGAGGGTGAGTGGGAATTAAGCAGCTTAGTTCAAACAAAAGGACATCGTCATACACAGAATGACAGAAGAGTGGAAGTGAAAGTAATAGCTTCTTTTACCTACCTACCTACCTATCTACCTACCCAACCTACCTACCTATATACCTACCTACCTACCTATCTACCTACAAAGATAAGGAAACTGAGGGCCAGAGAGAGAAAACAACCTGGCCAAAATCACATATTTTACCTCTAGGAAACAAACAGTACCAGACTACTTAGAATTCATTTTTACATCAGATTTTCCAGCAGGTGTTCCATGAAAGATTAAGGCCCGTAGATCAGGGAAAAAAGTGAAGGTTCTGGGCTCAAATACTAGGTTTGCTGGTCTACAAAATTCATTGGTTATATGAGATCTACACCAATTTCATTTTTGTGCAAAAGAGTACTTTTTCTGAAGTGATATTATAGAGGAAAAAAACCCCATCTGCATGTAAGTGCAAAATGCTGTATAGTGGAATCCTAGTGGGAAACCATAAAATCAGGATATTTAGTAATTCCTTGCAAACCCATGAAGGGATATGAAAAATACATGGGTTGCCGAAATATATGGGTCTTAGTGAATGTTGGCACATGGCAGATTTAGGAGTAATATATTTAACTTCAAAATGTTAAGGAGAAAACCCAAATTCCATACCTAAGCAGTATGTGGACTTTAACTTGCTCTTTTGATAAGCAAACTTCTGATCTAAGGTAAAAAAAAAAATTTTTTTTTTTAAAGTATCTTTACTGGGCTGTTTTTTGACTGCCCATGTGTCTTTACTGGGCTGTTTTTTGACTGCGCATGTGTCCTGTAAGAGAGTCATCCAGTATTATTTTGCTTCAGGTTTCCATTCATCCATCCATATGTGGGCATTTAGTGCATGGTGATCTTTGGATCCTTATTCTTTTGTTGCAAGGCAGGGAGAAGATATGCAGGAAACACATCTTATAAGCTTGAACTGACATGTTTAAGAAGGTTAAAGAAGGGGCACCTGGGTGGCTCAGTTGTTAATCATCTGCCTTTGGCTCTGGTCATGATCCCAGCGTCCTGGGATCGAGCCCCATGTCGGGCTCCCTGCTCAGCAGGGAGCCTGCTTTTCCTTCTCCAGCCCCCCTGTGCTTGTGTTCCCTTTCTTGCTATCTCTATCATAAGTGAATAAAATCTTAAAAAAAAAAAAAAGGTTAAAGAAAGTTCAGCAGGTTTCTTTCATGTAGGACTTCTTGTTGACAGGTTATATGGCACAGTCCTATCATACCTAGTTGTCTGTGGAAACTCTACTTTTGTAGTTTACTTAAAATCTCCTGAGGCACGAGTGTTCCATGGAACACAGTGTGGGAAACTACCTTCTTTACAGAAATATAGCTATGTCTCTGCCAGCAGATTGTCAGTGCAATAGTTCAAACTTGGGGGGAAGAAGAGGATGGTGCTTCCCTACTTAGAATCCATGGTAGAGACAGAGCATGCCTGGGGAAAAGAATGCCACCTCCTACCAATGAAGCAATCCGTGAGATATCACCACGCATTATTCATGCCAGCCTTACAAACCCAGGCTTCTCTTTCTCTCTGCTCTGCCCACAAACCTACATTCTTGCTGGCCTCCATGAATTCACAGAAATCCAAAGAAAAAAGAAGAAAAGGGGTCTTGTTAACAGGGACTGCTGAGGTAGCGCACAAGAGAATGAACGTTGACTAAAGCCGGCTAGAAGTGCACACACAGGGACAGTGCGGTGGGAATATTCTCCCACACAACTCTCATTGGCTAAAACCAGTCAAGGGGTCCTAGCTAACTCTAAGGAGGCTGGGAAGTGTAGTTCTCTTGAGTGTCCCGGAAGGAGACGAGAACCAGATATGGGTAGCATGCATCTCTACGTCAAACCCTTCAGTTCCTGATCATTTCAGTGGCCAAGAGAAGAAAAGGACACTGATGCGATAGACTACTTCAAGTATCACATCTTGCTGTTTCATGTCTCTATCTCATTTGAGAAACATCTTAGTTCCTGTTTTCAACTGGAGGAAATTGGAGCTCAGAACGTAGCTTGCCCAGGGTCCTTCAGGTATTATGTGACAAAGCCAGACTCAAACCCATAGCTGTCTGACTCTAGATGCTGTATTTACCTTAGAGGGCTGTTGTGCAGACTGATGAATTAGAAATCCAGTCATTCATTCACTTATTTATTAAAGACCTACAGGGTGTGGGTGTAGTAGGTAGAAGAGTGGCCCCCAGACACGTGCATGTTCAAATCCCTGGAAATTGGGAATATGTTATTTGATGGAACCCCCCCCCCCAAAAAAATCTAAGATTGTGATTAGGTTCAGGGTCTTGAGGTGGGGGAATTGTCTTGGACCAGCCAGGTGGGCTCAATGTCATCACAAGGGTCCTCATAAGAAGGAGGCAGGAGGGTCAGAGTCAGGGAGGGATTTTTAAGATGCTGCTGGCTATGAAGGAGCAGGAAGGGGCCATGAGCCAAAGGACACAGGCAGAATCCGAAGAAACAGAGTGTCCCCTAGAGGGAACGGCTGACACCCTCATTTTAGCTCAGTGAAAGTCATTTTGGACTTCTGACCTCCAGAACCGTGAGATTAAAAGTTTGTGTTGTTTTAAGCCGGTAAGGTTGTGGTAACAAGAGGAAACTAATACAGTGGTAGGCGGAACAGTGCTTTGAAAACTGTGAAACACAAAACAGCGGCCTCCACAGAAAACTAGGAATTACAGCAGAGACGAAAGAGGGAGACAGATGGGTTTACCGTTCCATCAGAAACAGAAGAGTACTCAGTTGTGTGGTGTCTTCACACAGCAGAACTTTGAAGCAGAGCTTCAGAGACAAGCACGAGGTGTCCCTTTATGACAGGTCTCGCATCAGAGGATGGAAGGGTGAGGATGGGCAAGAGGACGGGCCACATCTTAGGGAAGACCCCCGCTCGGGTCGCTTCTGAAAGGGACTCTGATCCGGTCTTCAATTTTGGGTGGAGAGGAAAACACCTCAGGATACCCTGTTGCCTTATGGACCCAGAGAATGTTTCTGCAGGCGCTCTTTTCTCTCCCTTACTTCAGCCCCGCCAAATGCAGCCCTATTCCGCTGGGTTTGGACTTTCAGGTGAAACCTGCACAAACGATTCACGGGTATAAGGCATCTCTGAAGAAACAGTAAGAGATTCATTTACAGAGGGGAATTTTTCTCAGTTGTAGGAACCGTCTCTTCGCCGAATCTGATAGAATTCTAAAGTGATACCTCAGATTTTTATGGAGTGCAATTAAGAAATGTCATTACTGCTCATTACAGATAATGAAATAAATTGGCAGTGCATGTAGAGCTCAGATCCTCTACAGAATTATGACTCTCAGGGAAATCGGAGGTGAGCAGCCTCTTGGGGGCACTAGAAAGTATTTAAGTATTTCCAGTCGGCCGGAGCCTTGTGCCCAGTACTCCCTCCACGGCCCAGAAGATCCTCCCCTTACCGCAAATCTGAGAGAGAGACAGAGAGACAGAAAAAGAGGCAGAGAGAGAGAGGATGAAGACCAGAACAGGAAGTGATCAGTGTGAGAAAGGTTCAGACTCAGAACTGGGCCTCCAGCCCATGCAGGACACAGAACTGCTCAGTACCGTCCGTACTGGCAGTGAAGTCGTGCCAACAAGTGTCTGGCACAAACTGCCTGGGAGACCACGGACGAGACATCCAAGCCCTCGGAGCTACAGTTTTCCATCCATCAGACTGAAGGGATCACAGCTGTGTGCGGGGCTGTTTAGTATTCGGATGTATCTAAAGAGCCCGGCCCCATCTAAACATAGTAGATGCCAAATAAATATTCATTTCATTCTCCAGAACATCCTGGCTCGCTCTCTCCACACCCCCTGAGTCTTCTCTTCCCAGAAGCAGTGACATGTGCCTGGGTGAAGGGAGAGCAGGTAGGAAGGGAGAGGCATGGTTAAGTCGTATGGAGAGCAAAGCACCAATGATCTTCCTTACCAGCTCCTTAGGCTGACGGGGGAAAGGCCTGGTAGGAACAGGGAGAGCCTAGTTACCTTAATATACCGACACTGGAGGTCGAAGGGTTCTCGTACTTCTGTAGCCATATGCCTTCGGCTGAAACCTCTGGGGCATTATGTGTCCCATTTTGGAGCAGAAAAGAGTAAGGCTCAAGGTGATGTCATGACTTGCCCAGGATCACGAAGCTCAGTAAGAGGAGCCTGAATTTTCTCAAATCACTATGCAGGCAGCTCTTTCTGCCACAAAGCACCTGCCTCCCACCTTCAGGAAAAAGCCAACGGAGAAGCGAAGGAGCGAGTTCTGAGACCAGGGAAAGGCCCACTAGCAAGGTGAGCTGGATCTCTAGAGTTACATGACAGAGTAGACCAGCAGAGCCCACAGCCAGCTGTGATGCCCCTACGAGCTGAGGGTTCAAAAGGTCTTTTAAGCCACAGGTTTTGAGAGAGTTGACAATTTCCTAAGAAAACATTCCTGAGACTTGAGACGCAACCACAGTCTTCTGATGGAAGGGGCTAAGTCCTGGAAAGTTTAGGAACTGGGAAGATGTGCAATTCCGAGAACAGAAAGCATTGTTCTGAACAGGTGAGATGGCTACTCACCGCACCGCCGAGGCTGTTGATGATGGTGCTGGCACGAGAAAAGCCAGGACTCATTAGAAGGGTTCTGAACTCACCCAGAGAGAAGACTGCTGCTTGACTCCTGCCTCCTTCATGTTTAGGCGTCCTCTGGTGGGTCCCTTCAGCTGCCTGCCACCACCTGGGAAGGGGATGCTAAAAATGTGCAGGGCAGAACCCTTCCTCCTGTGGGCTGTAGCTGCTGGGGCTTATGCCCTCTGAGGACAGAGATTGGGTTTCTCTAACAGCGTGGAACCACCTGGGGCCAATCCCGAACCTCACCCCTGACCCAGTGAATCAGAGGTTGTTGGAAAGGGGGCCAGGGTCCTTCATTTTATCAGAATCTCCTGGAGACCCTAATTCCCACTGCAAGTTGGGAACCTCTGCTCTAAGTTCCTATCTTGTGTCTCCCTCCCTTTGCTACTGGACCCAAATTCAATAGATACTTAATGAATTCCAACTACTTTCCATGCTCTGTTTTAGGCACTTGAGCTACACCTGTCAAAAGAACTAACAAAAAAATTTAAAAATCTCTAGGGCTTACATTGTACAGGGTCGGGGTGCAGGATTGGGGGAGGAAAATAATAAACATAATAAATAAGTTGCTTTTCACTCTACACTAGAAGGTAAGAGAAGCTAAGAAAAAAACAGAAGGATAAAATGGAAATGTTAGAGTGGGGATGGGAGAGAAGGGATGAGCTGGCTGGAAGGTATCCCAGGATCCTTTCGCCACTCCTGGAATGAGGTTCGGACCTCGCCACCTGCGCCCATCAGGACTACTCAGCTCTGGACTTCCTACTCCCAGCAGTTTCCTCCCCTGCAAGCGCTTTGCTGCCCCCTAATGGTTCCCAGGGATTCCACCCACAGAGGACAGTAGGGTAACCCTTCCACTGCGGACCGGAATTTGTCACTACCTCTCCAAACTACCTCTGGAGAAGTACTTGTCCACACCTCTCTGAGGGACCGAGCACTTAGCAGTTCTCGGAAACATTGGAAGGACTGGAAATGGACTGGAGCCACCGGCCACGGTAGTGTGCCGGAACCAGTGTGCCCCGGCTCCCGAGAGCCCATGGCTCTGCACCCTGTCCAGCTCTGCATCAGTGACATTGTAAAGTAGTTTAACCTCGGCCGTGGCGGGAGTCATTGCACCAAGAAATCAGCAAGCGCTACAAATCGGGGCTCTCTCCTGCACCCACACCAGATACCAAACAAATGTGTTGTTACCCATTTACCATCACACTGATGGTAACACTTCTGTGCCAGATATAAGCACCCAGAAACTTCATCCCGAAGCACCCCTTCCCCTCCCGCTATCAGGTAACCCGGGTGCGGTCTCTCTCTTGCTTTCTGGGTTAGGGAAGACCAGAGGGTTTGAGATTCTGGACCAAAAAGATACACAGAAAGGCTTGGAATGAAACAGCAGTGACATGAGGGAATAGAAAGGGTGAAAAATTCCTGCACTCAATTTATTGGCTTATATCTTGTTTTTGTTGTTCTTCCCTAATAGCCATTCTACCCTCAGACACTGAGTTTCCAGGGCATTATAAATTCAAACAGTTAGCACAGCCATTGCTAAAAGAGCTCATTAAAGTGTGTGTGTTGGAAAGAAGGATTGTCAGTGTGCTTTACACACAATCATCAATTATGGCTGATTTCTCAGCAGTGGTTTCTATCACTCTTCTTTAAGATGCAATGATGAAAATGAGATCATCACACTTAGAGAAGTTATTCAATGCATCTCAAGTTGTTCCACACCAAAGCTCCAAGGCGGGAGGAGGGGAATGGACATCCCCAGAAGGCTAGGCCTAAAGAGTAAACCTCTTTACAAGTTCAAAATGGCGTGGAAAGCTTCAGCTGGAGGAATCCTCAGGAATGTTTTAACAATGGGAGCTTGGGGGTGTGGGAAGCTCTCGTTTGTAGCCGTTTACCAGTATTCATGGTGGAAAGATTCCTACCCTTGTGGTTTCCAAGCACCCATGTACGGTCTACTGACTTGCTGGGGGCAGGGATGGTGAGGATGCTAGAGCCCCAGAGGAAGCAGCAAGAACGTTCTCGCTCCTTCAGACGGTCCATGAGACGTGCCGGCTGGGGGTTCTGAAACACCTGCACCTGAAAATCGGATAGAACCTCCCTGCCACAATCCTATCTCCAAAGAAAAACCCAAGGCAGGAAAATGAAGTGACTGACAAAAGGTCAAGATTCCTCTGAAGCACTGAAGCCAGACCCCACTGGTGGTCTTCTGAGAACCAGAGCCAGCCGCCTTTCCCTCTCTCCTGCTGCTGCCGCACGTGAGCGAGTGACGGCAGCTCGCGAGTCACTAAGTACGCTGGCCGAGGCTGTTGGCATCCGTGGGGACCGCAGTGTTCCAAGACAAGTGGAACGAGCCGGGATTTTCAAGTCAGGCAGACCTGGATTTTAATCCAGACTTTGTCACGGATTAGCTGTATGTCCTTAGGCAAGTCCCTTTCCCTCTCACTGCTGGTTTCCTCCTTGACGTTCTTTGTTCTTTATCACTGCCTGGTGATCCTGAGACTAAGAGACGATGTGGTCTTCATCCACAGATGAGTAAATTATTGGAGTGGGTAATGTCTGAGCCTTTAGTTAAGCCTTATTTACATGTTATAACCAACGCTCAACTCACTCAGTAATTAAGTAAAAAATTGCAATGGTGCACTTGGGCCAGACAGGGAAGGAGAGCAGCGCCCCCCACAGGTTAGAGTGGTAATGGCCGTGGGGAGAGGGACCTTTGAAGGGGAGATACTTTGAGGGATCAGCTTTCTCTCTCCCCCTCTCCAATTAGTGACCCTGGCAACCCAGGAGGGGATCAGGCTCGTATAAACCCAGGGTCGTTTATATGCAGACACTGCAGCACCACGGGACCATGCACAGACTGGTCACTCACTAGCTGTGTGGTCTCCGGCAAGTCATTTAACCTGAAGGAGCCGTAATGTGTCTGGGACCTCAGAACACAGGGCTCTCGCTAGCAGTGGCAGCTACTAGGGTGCCGTTAGGATTGCCAGCCCTCTCTCTCTCCCACAAATGCAGGACCGGGGACAGGGGGCATTGTTTAAAGATGATGTAACCTCAGAGCCAACTCCACTACCTGATGCGTGGCCACAGACCTGCCTTCCCCTACAGCGTGCAATTTCCATTGCCTACTTTTTCGACGATGGTTCTCAACTGGGAGGGATTTTGTTCTCCAGAGGATCGTTGGCAATGTCTGGAAGCATTTCCGGTTCTTAAAAGTGGGGGACTGCTACGGGCACCCAGCGAGTAGAGGCCGGGGATGGTGTTCAACGTCCCACAATACACAGGACCGCTCCCCACCACGAAGATCTAAGTGCCAAGGCTACAAAACACACTCTAAGGAGTTAGTGAGCTGGCTCACTTGAAGATGTATTTGTTCTGCCAGAATACTGGAAGAACCCCCGGAGCTCCCTGCTGAGAAGGAGTGACATAGCTCCGTGGCGGGGACTTCACCTCATCCCCTGCGGGCAGAGTTAGGGACCAACCTGGGACTGCAAGGGCACATCCTTCATCTTCCCACAATGGCTCTCGCTTCACTCGCTCCTGGTGACTGCCTCCCGTGCGACATTCAAAGGCATGTCCCAGCAAGGCAGCCTCACAGAGCAGCACCTAGTTTCCAGAAGAGCAAAACCAATCTCTCAGAGCATGAACTATTTTCACCACTTCGGTCATAAGGTCTGCGGGAACACCCACATACGTGGTGTACCACACTCTTCGGACGGTGATTCCAAGACACTTTGGTTTGGTTGGTTGACTATTTTGTTTGGGATGGATGGATGTACCGTGACCTCTTTACTGTCTTGCTTACAGTTCCTCAGCATCTGTATGTCATTTACTCAGGTTTTCAACAAAGCTTGTAAAGCATCTGCTCTATACTGGGTCCAATGTTAAGGGTTAGAAATGAAATATTTTGCCCGACATTCTTCACCCGGTGACAGGGCCTCTGTGCTGTAGGAAGGGGAAGGAAGCGGGCTCTGGGGTCACATACACACACTAGCTGGTTTTGAATCATAGTTCTGCTGCCTGCTAGCTGTGTGATGTTGGGAAACGTACCCAACGTCTCTCGGCTTCAGTGTTCTCATCCTTAGAAACTGCGGTGATGCCCCAAGCGTCTCAGACTTTTTATAGAAACACTAAATGACGTAACGGTGACGACAGAGTAGATTTTTAATACCCTGGCTTCCTTCTCTAAATCCTAGCTCTTCCCCTTTTCAGCTGTGTGGACCTTGAGCGTATAAAGTTCTACGATTCTTTACTCCCTCCTCTGAAAGTAGAAATAATGCACCTGCTATGTATAGAATTGATGTGAAGACTAAGGGAGATGATGCCTGTAAACATGTAAGCCGCTTGCTGCTGGCATGTTGTAAGGACTCGGAAAACATAATGGTTATCGTCATTACTATTACTATTATATCGCCTAACACCATCGGGGCTCCAATCGCTATTTTTGTCCACATTATTATTCTGGATCTAATTTCAGTTACTTAAACAGCTGTGGGTGGCTGAGAGGCAGGTAGACCTGCCTCTTCTTTGTGCCAAGACTCTGCAGACTGATGAGCAGTGGTAAAGGGAAACAACCCAGGCAGATGGGACCTTCATGGGGGGAGGTTTTGCATAATTCCACCTGCACACACGGAGATAAATTAAACGCTCTCCCAGGTCTTCTTCAACCGTGGGATAATTTCTTTAAAACCTGCATGGAATCCCAAATAATCAAAAACGATGAGGCTAGTTACAGATTCTGCGTTGTACACAGGACTGTCTGCTTTGAGTTCATACAGATTGTCTGGGTTGAGTCAAAGTCTGTTCAAAGTGCTCAGTGACAGAACCATCCGGAAGCTAAGGGACCTAGTCCGTCATATCCATGGGGCAAAACTGTTGTATCATCTGGTCTTGTAGCTCCCACAGTGCCGAGAATTGCTTTGACAATAAAAGAGCCCGAAAATTAGAATAAGAAGTGGCCTGTGGTACCGGAACTTGCTAAGATTATCAGCTCACTCACTTGAAAACATGGCTGATTCCAGATTACAGAACTTTCAAAAATGATTTTCTTTTTAAAAATGATTTTCTTGGGGCACCTGGGTGGCTCAGTGGGTTAAGCCTCTGCCTTCAGCTCAGGTCATGATCCCAGGGTCCTGGGATAGAGCCCTGCCTCGGGCTCTCTGCTCAGCAGGGAGCCTGCTTCCCCCTCTCTCTCTGCCTGCCTCTCTGTCTACTTGTGATCTCTCTCTCTCTCTCTCTGTCAAATAAATAAATAAAATCTTTAAAAAAATAAAAAGTAAAAAATAAATGATTTTCTTCCAGTAGGAAAAATAACATATACTCAGTGGGGACATTTATAGGTATGTCCTATTAAAGAAAGAGGAAAAACCAAACAGACAAACATGTATATTCCCATCACCCAACAATAACCCTTGTGCATACAGTCGACCCTTGAACAACATAGGTTTGAACTGTGTGGGTCCACTTACACATGGATTGTTTGCAATATGGGACTAAAAACGCATTTTTCTCCTCCTTATGTTTGCAATATGGGACTAAAAATGCATTTTTCTCCTCCTTATGATTTTCTTAATGACATTTCTTTCTCCAGCTCACTCCTTTGTAAGAACACAGGAACATATAACATACAGAATATGTGGTAACTGACTATTTATGTTACTGGTTAGGCTTTCAGTCAACAGTAGGTTATTAGCAGTAAAGTTTTGGGGGAGTCCAGAGTCAGACATGGATTTTCAACTGTCTTTGGGATTTGGGGGCTGGGGTTGGTGTTCTAACTGTGGTGTTTTTCAAGGGTCAGTTGGACTTTGTTGCTTTTTTCTTCCAGTATTTTTATATTTGGGGGTTGATTTTTGCTTTTCTTTGATTCAAGGGTTTGACACTTTTTAGAAAATTATAATCATGCTGCCAAACAAACTTGGCAGACTGCTTTCTTCCCTCCTCTCAGAGACTCTTACTAGGCACGTCAGATTACCATGGCCACATAATATGCCAACAAATTAATATGTCAGAGTTTACTCAACTGTTTCCCCATTCCTGGACATCTAGATTTAAACTTTTTTGTTATAGCTGGAACAAACATTTTGAGTATAATTTTTTTCCTATTATTATTCCATTTGTAGGATTATTTCCTTGGGCTATATTCCCAAAAGTGGAATTACTAAATTGGAGAAATTTAAAGGCTTTGCAAGGTATTTTTTGAAGACTTTTTAAAGACTCTACAAACATTTGGGGCCCCCCTGGGTGGCTCAGTGGGTTAAAGCCTCTGCCTTTGGCTCAGGTCATGATCCCAGGGTCCTGGGATCTAGCCTCACATTGGGCTCTCTGCTCAGCAGGGAGCCTGCTTACTCCTCTCTGTCTCTCTGCCTACTTGTGATCTCTGTCAAATAAATAAATAAAATCTTAAAAAAAAAAAGACTCTACAAACATTTCCTATACTACTTGACCTCAGTTTCTTATTAGTGTGAGTGAATTGCCATCTGCCTCCCCAACTTCTACCAAACCCTTTGTCTGTTATGGGGACTTTCCCACATCTACTGTTGCCCCAGAGAACACAGAAGATCTGACTCTTGCCCAAAAGCCATCCCTCAGAGAACAGTCCAGTTTGACTGCCTAATCAGTGAACCCCACTTCAGAGCAAGAGTGACTCAGCCACTCCATCCCTTACTGGCCAACAAGTTGGCTGAGGTAGGGGGTCCCTGAGTAGGAATGGGAGGTTGCTGGACCACACCTTCCTCATCTTCCTACCTCCCACTCCACATTGACTCTGTTTGCTATCTCGTTGCCATGGCAACCTCATCTTGAGGCTAATAGCTATTCCCTAGTGCTTAGGAGGATAAAAACTCAGCTGACAGACAAGCAAGAAAGATGCAGGAAAGAAGATGCTAGCCCCCCACCCCGCCCCCGTGTGCCCCTCCGAGCCTTGGCAAATGGGCACAGGTAATTAGAAATTAGACTTTAGCGTCACACAGACTCTGACATAAGGAAGGTTCCAGAGCTAGCAAGGTCATCTGGTTGCAAAGCTAATTAAAATGGATGAAGATAAATCAAATTACCTCAGATCTCATCTCTGCTTGATGGAGAATCTTTCAAAACATAGGTCATTTTAGAGGACCTTTCTATCCTTTGGGGAATTATATGGCTTCTACAAACAGCCTGAAACGGTCTTAAAGGCGAAGTGGGATTTAAAAGCATATCCCACTGCATCTTGTCAGTTATACCTCACCAGCATCCCTAATTTCCAGATCTCACTGGTTTCCCATCCCTCCTTGTCCAGTGCCCACTGGCCAGGGTGCACCTCCGGCTGTGTCCAGGTGAAGGCCCCTCCCACTCCCTGTCCTCACAGAAGAGCCCAACCATCAAAACTCAGCACACAGCGTCCCCCCTCACTAAGGCTCAGTTCCCTGAATGAGCCATAAATCCCCCTCCACGACTCCGCCCTTGCCTCAAGTACAAGCATTTCCTCTTCCCGGAAGATGCCTTCCTATCCTCAGAAACCCAGCACAAATGCCATTTTTCTCTAGATTGAGTCATTTCCTCTCCTGGATCGACCGCCTCTTCATTCATCCCTCCAATATAGCTCTTCCCACGCTTTACTGGAATTGAGCGTTCCGGTGGCCTCCCCGCTCGGCAGCCCTGGGCTTGTCTATGGCAGGGGCCGCGTGCGTTCGTCCCCCCGAATGCAGCCTGGCATGGGGTCGATACTGGAAGTTATTACCTTCTCAGAGCTGGGCTACTTGGTTGAAAGGATACGTTCTTTTATCCGGGGAGATGAAAACACCTCCAACTTCTCTAGCGCCAAGTTTCAAAAAGCCCTCAATTATAACTTCTTCATCCTCATCAAACAGAATGCTATATAGTGATAGACTGATGATATATGGGCTCCTAATGATAGGGTAACGGTTGGGCATTTGGGTGCTACAGCTGTTGCCATGGTTGTTGTTTGGGGAGCAAAGCTCAACGTTCATGTTTTATAAGCTTTTTGGCAAATTCCAAACATATTCAAAAGCAGTGAGAGAATGACGACCACCCTCCCCAGCCCACATACCGTCAACCCGGCTCCCACGATGATTGTTTGGTCACTTTTGTTTTCTTTCTTGGCCACCGCCCCCTACCTCGCTATTTGTCAGGAGTATCTGCAGGCAGCCCCAGACATAAGAGTTTCATCTGTCTGGATTTCATCAACAGTCTCGGTTAAAAATCCTAGCTCCGCCAGCCACTGTGTCTGTGACCTTAGGCAGGTTAATTAACCTCCCCGATCCTCATTTTCTGTGTACGTAAAATAAGAATAAATATGGTACACCCATCATAGGAGCAAATGGAATATTCCATGAAAAACACTTGATGCTTAGCCTTTGCCTAGGTCCTGTGCGAAGTGGTCAGTACTGGCCATCAAAAATCACTGCTAGTACCACTGTCATCACATACCCGTTTATGGCGCAGTCCCAGCATCTGGGGCATGAAAGACAAATGACAGTGCCCATCAGTAACTGTGCCTCTGGCAGCAGAATGAGGGCAGACCAGGTGGAAAACCTGGTGCCTGGGACCAAATAGGAGGCTGGGGAAATCATCCTCCTGGATGGGGCGATTGAGCTGGAGAGACCACACACACGGGGAGGTGGGAGGGAAGACCTCATGCTGCTGGGCTGCACAGGGTGGGGTCTGAGTCTAGACTCTGGTGGCCTGGAGAGAGTCGGGGGCAGGGAGGTCATAGTCTCCTCTTGGGCAACACGGGGAGGGGGGGTGCGGGGACAGCCTCTGATGCTGACAGGGCATCCTGTGATGTGGCATCCTCAAAGAGACACTGATTGTGCTAACATGTGGCTCTCCTGTGTGGCTCGTTTACTTTGGAGTCACTTGCAAATCTCCAGGAAATAAATACCCCATGAAATACCCCTGCTCTGTAACCCCCACTCACTGCTGGTATGATCAAAGGGGAGCTGCTGCTTTCCTCGCCATCACTTTTATTTTTTTAAGTGGTATTATTTCTTTTATTTTTTACTACGGATAATTAGCATACCGTGTTATATATGTTTTGAGTGCCCAATGTAATGATTCCATAGTTGTATGCACTTCTCTGTGCTCATTGAGATAAGGGCACTCTTAATCCCTACTGCCCGTTTTCCCCACCCCGCCACCGTCCTCCCCTCTGGTAACCACAGGCTTCTCTGCAGTTAAGAGTCTGGGTTCTTGGTTGTCCTTTTTGTTTTGTTTCTTAAATTCCACATATGAGTGAAATCATATGGTATTTGTCTTTCTCCGAATGACTGATTTAACTTAGCATTATACCCTGTGGATTCCTCACAAAAATTAAACATCGAACTGCCTTATGATCCAGTAATTCCACTACAGGGTATTTACTCACAGAAAATGAAAAGGCTAATTCAAAAAGATGGCTGCACCCCTATGTTTGTTGTAGCATTATTTGCAATAGCCAAGATATGGAAGCAAATCCGTGTCCATCCACAGATGAATGAATAAAGAGGATGTGAGAAATATACGTATATAATATTTATGTATATTTACATTATGTATTAGTCATAAAAAAATGAGATCTTGCCAAATTTGCAACAACACAGATGGACCTAGGGGGTATACTCATCATTACTTTTTAAAAGTTCTTCTGCAACGAACGCATGCTCATTGTGGACATTTTTATGAATATAGAAAAAAACATAATCTCACTTCTACGTGGAATCTAAACTAGCCACACTTACAGAAGCAGAGAATCGGAGAGCGGCTGACAGAGGCCAGGGGAGGGAGGACTGGGGAGGCACGAGCCAGAGGGTACCACGTTCAGTTTCACAGGATGGGTAAGTTCCGGAGGTCTACTGTACTGCACGGGGCCTGCAGCTAACACATGTATGTACTGCGTGCCTAACGTCTGCCAACGGAGTGGATCTTATGTGGAGTGCTCTTATCATAAAACATAACTACAACATAATTATTATAGCGACGAGAACAAGAGGAAGCTTTGGGAGGTGATGGGTAGGGGTATGTTTACGGCTTTGATGGTGATGATGGTTTCACAGGTGCACACTTATTCCGAACTCATCAAGTTGTAATCATCGATTTTGTACAGCTTTTACATGTCAATTATACTTCAGTAGGGTGGTTTAAATAAATAAGAAAACATTTAAAACAGAGATAATGAAGAAAACGAAAACTAGCCACATCCCTACCACTGGGATGTAGCCGGAGCTGTTGGGTTCATACAACCTATTGTTATCTTTAGTATGTGTTTTATACAGCGGTCACACTGAATATACAATCACTTACTCTCCTTACCATGGCAATAAGATACAGAGATATCCTGTAATTCTTCTATCCTGCTCCTGATGAACATTTTTCTCCAGTTTCTGGCCTTTAAATATCAAATCAGGACTATTAGCTACTGAAGTAGTGCATGTTTTACTCATGCAGCTTTATTCTGCTTCTTTCATTTTGCTTCTTTTGAAAAGCTGTTGCTATCAGTAAACATAAGGAAAAAAATCAATTATTTCTCCTGCCTTTCCTATTTGAATTGTTTATCACTGGTAATTCAATAATGGATGAAGGGATGTGTCTCCTTATGAAATATGGCAGCTAATAATCAATTAGTCCTTTATTTTGGACTTGTAACCTCCAGAGCTGTCCGAGAAATTGCTGTTGTTTCAAGCCACCTAGTTTGGTGTATTTTGTTTCTGCAGCCCTACACAACTATTACCCAGACATTACCGTGTGTTCATAATTTTTTTTTAATGAAAAGAATGAAGAGTTTAGCTGAAGATTGGGTGTGATTTTTTTTCAAGGTGTTATTACCAGATTCCTGTCTGTATGCAAGCAATTATTTACTTTTGGTTTTGGTTATAGCGAAATGCAATTTTATTTCTGGACATTTGTTTTCACCGCACAGAGCACTGAAATGAATATCTTAGTTCAAGGATATACATCTCTACTAGCCATTGGGTCACGCTAGATCCTACTCTCCTTCCTCAAAAAGAAACAAGCCTTCCCCCTGCATTTCCAGCCTGCCACTCTGCTTCTGATTTTTCTGCTCATGTCACAGTAAGATCTGGCTCATTGTGACCATAGGTTATGGGCTGTTCAATAACCCACTGATTCTAACTGATGCACACGTATCCTATGACCCCACCACCACACAGACATCCCCTCCACCACGAGCACAAGAAACTCAGCTGCTGGGTCCTTTGAGGGGCCACACAGAGCCAGTGAATGGGTTTAATTCACTGTAAAAGAATATCCCGAAGGTTTCTTGACGCACTGAGCAGGAGTCAGGTTGTTTAATGTCCACACAGGGGTGCAGAACCAAAGCTGACATCCGATTCCTTCCCCGTTGCCCTGGAATGGGAGGGGCCGTAGCTGTGGCTCTCTGCCGCTTCCTAACACCCGGTGATACATAAGCTGCGTGTTAACGAGGCTCCACCCAGATATGAGAAAGGGGAACACAGGCTCACTCTCTGCGAGGGATCTTAGCCGAGCAAGGGGCTTACCTTTCCTGTCCCTTGCCATGAGTCAGCCAAGCACACGGCCCGATTTAGAGTGGGCAGTCAGCATTTGTTCAGTGAAGAACCAGCTGAGCTCCAGGATCTCAAACTTGAGAGGCCCTGAATCACCTCGAGGGGAGTATATCCACGGTCTCCACAAACAGGTCTGGGCTGAGGCCAATACCCCACTTTCAAAGCCATGCTTTGTGATTCCCATGGAGGCAGCCTTCAGTCCATACTCTGAGAGAACCTATTATCTCCAACGAGTTTTTTGAGGTCAGAGACCGCCTTGTGTTCCTCTGTCACTGAGCACCTGCTGTGGACCACACACTCTTCCTCGGCCTAGTCCGAGGGCCAGAGCAGAACCTAGTCTCCTGTGGGCAAGTCCCTGTGAGTGCTGAGGTGTGGCAGCTGCCGGCCCCTGAGCGCACAGACCTCAAGTGGGAAGGGTTCGGAAGGGATCCTGAGAACACGCTCCCGTAATACGACGGGTCTCAACTGAAGGTGACTTTGCCCTCACAGGGGACATGTGACAATATCTAGAAACATTTTTACTTACCCGACTGGGGAGTGCTACTGGCGTTGAGTGAGTATAAGCCAGTGCTGCTGCTGAATACCTTGCAATACACAGGCCAGCCCCCTCTCAACCAGGAATTCTCTGGCACAGAATGTCAACAGTTCCTCAGTGACAAACTCTTCAAGAGGGACGGTAATAAGGATCATGCCAGGGAACCAGTAAGGTGCATACCCAAGTAGAGAGGAAGTAACGTGTTACTGCTCCTACATGCAGGGCCCCAGAATGTTCCCGCCTGTCTTGCACTTCATCCCAGGCTTGCATCCCTGGCAACTGTGTGCTAAGCACTGCATTACGCAGGGCTCAGTCGGAGGCCTGGCTCCTCCACGTGCCACTGTTTCACCTTGGGCAAGCCACTTTCCCACACTAAAGCTCGGTCTCGCCTCAGCTGTCCTCCATGAGCAACACGGACTCAGAAGAGAAGGGGGAATATTTTTAGGGACCCCTGACTGACAGCCTGGCAAACTCCCACTTACCTCACAGGCCTGATGCAGTGACACGAGATCATGCCTGTGAGATGCTTCGCTTACAGCACCTGCTGTAAGTGCTCGTCCTGTGTCAGCTGCTGTGATGACAGTGAACAACGCCCCCTACTGCCCCACGGAGGGACTGCCTCTGCCTTGTCCTTGCTGTTTACCTGGTTTTAGATCCAGTTCTTTCCTTGCGACTCTTGCCTTCTAAGAACACAATGTATGGACAGACAGGTGTGACTCTCATATCACTACCGTGCTAGGTCCAGAGCCTCTAGCCCTCCCCTATCCTTTCTCTTTAAGCGGGGGGATCCTCAGCAAATCCCCCTTCAGTCAAAGTGGTGGGTTGAACCAGCTTTCTACGTGAGCACTTGTTTGCAGGGGCCTTGAATACAAACAACACTCTCTTACTTCCATTACTTACTCTGGCCATTAACCATTGCCAGACAACTTGTCCCACGCATATCTGCTCAGGTGGCCACCTCGAATTTGGCACCCTTGGCATCCTAGCCCTTGTCTCAACTATAGCTATGTCTAAATGATGTCTCAATTCCCTTGGGTACTAAAAATGCCCTCAAAGACCTGCATACAAGCCCTTTCTCTCCAAGTCTAAAGAAGGTCCCCTCTGCCTTCTTACCTGTAATTCTTAAAGGTCAGCAGGGCTGGCTGTCACTCTTTTGAAAACATGGCTACGCATCTGAGAACGTTCCAGATTTTGAAGGGTTTCTGGCCTCCCTGTAGTTCTAACCCTTCTCCAGAAGCTCTCGTGTCTGGCAGCTCCAGCTGAGAGCCCGCAGTCACCATGGAATGGTATAGTTATCAATCTATGACTAAATAAAACCAAGTTATCTGCAAGCAAGGCAGTGATGTTCTTAGTAAGGAGCCAGAGTCCTCTGACCAGAGATGTAGAGTCTCTCCCTAGTTAGAGGATTTCACTAAAAGAGTCAAAGCAAAGGACCAAATAGTTGGAATTATATTTTGCAAATTTTACCACCATCATATGCAATTTCCTGATGGGGAGAGGGCTCAGGTTATTTTTTCCCATACCCAGCAGACCTGAGGAGCTTAAGCAATTCACAAGGATTTTTAGCATAACTTGTCAGCACACTCCATGCTCCTGTGGCCATCAGTGACTCGTTCTCAGAGTTGAGCAGTATCTCCTTGGATTAGTTATACGTCCTTCTATTGGTCTCCTTGGATTAGTTATATGTCCTTCTATTGGCTGAGTGACAACCTTCTACTGGATCTTCAAGTCTCAGACTAAGAGTTACTTCCTTAGTTTTCATTCTTGTCTCATTCCCAACTGTGTCCTCTTTTGTGCCCCATCACCATTCAAATGTCCCTCTTACAGAATGTACAACAGATATTTTCTGCAGGGAGCAGGAACCCTCTCCTGCACCTTTTTCTCCTCCTCCCCAGAAACCTCACTCCCATGTTGGAATGAGCATCCACCGATGTCCACTTCAGTTCTCTCCAACCATCCAAATCCAACAGTGGGAAACATGATTAAGTAAGATAAAACAAATGGTGGAGAGAATTCACTAGATTGTTTTTCATCTTTTGTTTTAGTTCAAAATACAATGCGGTAAGAATATATAGTTTGGCTTGATTATGGATTGCAGATTTCTGCAGAATAACCTGGCTTTTGGTTTAATGTTTAATTCATTTGAACCCCTCATGACCACGATGTATTTTTGGTCAAAAGAGTCAGGGTCATCCAAGTACCCATGAAGGGAGAAGGACCAGTTACTCCATCCAGATTCTACTGACTTGTTTTCTGCCCTTCTCCTTCCTCACACTCAGAATGTTTTTACCTCTCTTAAGCCAGTGTTCCTACTAATGGCCCCTTTAAAAATACTCTTGGAGCACCTCTGTTATCTGTCCAATGGCCAAGCAGATGCTTCTAAAAGCTACTTAATGTTTCCCTTTTTAAGAAAATAACAGGGCGCCTGGGTGGCTCAGTGGGTTAAAGCCTCTGCCTTCAGCTCAGGTCATGATCCCAGGGTCCTGTTTCCTTCTCTCTCTCTCTCTCTGCCTGCCTCTCTGACTACTTGTGATCTCTCTCTCTCTGTCAAATAAATAAATAAAATCTTTAAAAAAAATAAAGAAAATAATAGCCATCCTTGAGGACCAGAACTAGAGTGCGGCCATACAGGTGACAAGGGTTAAAAGGTAAGAGGGGCTTCCTCTCAGGTTCCGACCCAGCACCTGCATGACCCTGAGAGTGAGTGCCTCCTTCAATTCTGTACCTTTGTCACTTCCTTTTCTCTACCCTAGCCCACACCCTGCTTTGTTGCAAAGACCCCATGTGCAACTGGTCCAGAAGAGCAGTTGACTGAATCATTTTTCTGTCTTCCCAAGTAGGTCAACCCACAGTCCCTGACATTTTACTTTTTTGGTCACTCTTCCATCTAGGTCAAAATCTGGGGGCTCGCTAACTTTAGACTCCTGGAGCTACTTGACAAAACACAGAAATTCCAGATTCCAAGTCCACTTGCAATGAATGTGTTACTTTTCAACACCCACTTTGTATTTTAAGTCATCCCAAAGATGGCTGTTGTTAATGGGAGTAATCTTCCACAGATGACATTGGTAGATGTGCTTCTTAATTATAGTATTACTCATTTCTTCCTTTTCAAACCTTTTAATTTATCACCTAATAGGCACAGTGATCCATGGAATAACCCATCTTAATTTTTTTTCCTATTTTAGGTGGCTAGGCTTATTATTATTCATGGCACAAGCCAAATGCTTTGATTATTAAGTGGTGTCATTTGTACCCTAATTACTTTGTGCCTTTCACACCATTCAAAAGGAAATTGAAGACCATGAAACATTAAATGAGATCCCAACAAAGATTGAGTATTGTTAACTTACATTACTCAAGTGTGAAAAAAACGGCCTACTCAGTTAGAAGGCAACTGGAGGTGGAAAGACAGTCTGGATTTGTATGGTCAGTGTGGCCACTGCATCCTTGGAAACTCTTTGGAATATAGTACCGTAGGCCCCCACCAAGCTTGCCAGCATCTTGCCCCACATTCAGGTTTGCTCTTTGTCGCTCCCTGGTCTCTTCTCAGTCTCTCCTTTCCTATTCCGCCCCTTCTGCTTGGAATGGTCCCTCTTCTTTTTTGTCTTAGTTACTCCCTACTCATCCTTTAAATCCCAGCTCAATTACCACCTCAGGGAAGCTCTCCCTGACCTTCCTTGCCAGATCAAATCCCCTATCCACACTCTCGTGACACCATCTTAAAATTATCAAGTGGCAATCTTACATTGATTCGAGTCATTCTCTGTCTGTGTCTCCCACAAGACCATACACTTCATTAGGGCAGGGGATCTTGTAGGTGTTTACTCACCATTGTCTTCCCAGCCTTCCAGAAACCCTGCCTCTCATCTCCTAGTTCCACTGCAGACAGAAATAAGAATGACCGACTACTACTGCTCCTCTGCAAACATGGTCTGACCCCGTTCACTTTCCCGTAGGTGGTGCCTCAATGCCATCTTGAATGCCAGTGGACTTCCTTGGAGCAGGAACCAATGGTACAGGATCAATTCGGATGGGTTGCGATCCACAGGGGCTAAATAAACAAATCAAGAATACATTTTTTTAATTGTGAGATTCTTTTTACTATGATTAACCTATTTAATAAGCAAAACTGTGAGGACGTCAGGACAGAGAGAGAGCATATCTGTTTCATCCATTATACACAGCTCCTGAACGGAGCTTTGGCATTGTTTGAGCGGCTGCCTGCATGAATGGATGGAGAGAAGAGCTGTTTTTTGTTTAACGTATTAAGAAGGTGAGGAGCAGAGACGAAGCAACTTGCTGGAATGACCCGCATGAGTCAGAGCAGAGCCTAGTGATGATCTCACTGCCTCCTGCCACCATCCACGTCAGATGGCACCAAGGTAGCCTCCCAAGGACAGGAAGTATCAGAAAACACTCAGGCAGCCTCTGTGCTCAGGATTCTGGCATCGTGAGATGTTTTAATGATGTGACTCAAATCTCCTCCCACTGTCTGGATGGGACACCAGCAGAATCCCTAGCCTGGAAAATCCAGCTGCCAACATCAAATCTGGCCAGCTGCACAGCGGGCAGTTGTATCTCAGACTGGATGTGAGGGACCATGGCCCTGGTGACAAACAGACTCCACTAGGCCACCCAGACAGCACTGAGCAGGCCACCAAGAGGCAGCCGCCGGGGCCCGGGGCTCTGGGATGAGGGCCAGATGAAACAAACCTCTTGTGTGGCTCAGCCACACGGCATCTCACTCTCTCCACATACCCACTTGCTCATTCATTCATTCATTCTGGAGGCTATCATATGCTAAATACTCCTGTGCACTGGGGTCCCTGAGGTTGGTGCCACTGTCCTACCATCTGGAGCTGCGCTCGCCAGCATGGTCGACGTGAGCCACGTGCAGCCACTGGGCACTTGAAGAGTGGCTCATCTGAATTGAAACATGTTGTAAGTGTCAAGTATACCCTGGATTCCAAACACATTGTACAAAAGGGGAAAAAACGGTGCCTGGGTGGCTCAGTGGGTTAAAGCCTCTGCCTTCGGCTCAGGTCATGATCTCAGGATCCTGGGATCAAGCCCCGCATCGGGCTCTCTGCTTAGCAGGGAGCCTGCTTCCCCCTCTCTCTCTGCCTGCCTCTCTGCCTACTTGTGATCTCTCTCTCTCTGTCAAATAAATAAATAAAATCTCTTTTTAAAAATTTAAAAACAAAAAGGAGGAAAAAGGGATATAAAATATCTCATTAAAACTTTATTATATTGAGTATATACTGAAGTGATAATATTTTGGATAGATTTAGTTAAAGAAAATATATTATTAAAACTAATTTCACCAGTTTCTTTTTACATTTGTTAACAGGAGTAACTAGAGAAATTTTAGAACATCTGTAGCTCACTTCCTATTTCTACTGCACGATGCTGGTCTAGAGAGTTGTACTGTAGAGAAGGGGGCTAAGTTCTAAACCAGGCTAAGGGTGACATTACTAGCTGGCCCAAGGTGCCAAGGGAGCCCAAAGGAGACTTGGCCTGAACTGCGAGTGGTAGGGGTGGGGGATGCAGAGCACCTTCCAAGGGTTCGAATCTAAACCGGCCACAGGACAAATGTGAGTTAGCTCCAGGACCAGCGCACTGCAGAAGGGGGCCCAATCTATACAGAGGGACACAGCTGAGAAGCCCAGGGAGCTTCAGATAAGTCTCTAGTGGCCAGAGACAGGGAGGTATACAAGAAAGCAGTGAAACCAGAAGGAGTGACCAACGTCAGCTCCAGAACATCAAGTCCAGTGCTGTCCAGCAGAAGTCTAATGAGAGCCACGCACGAATTTTCAGTTTTGCTGTAGTCACATTCAGAAAAGTAAGAAGTGGCCAAAACTCACTTTAGTAATATGTTTTACTTAACCCAGAATATTCAACACGTTATCCTTGCAATATGTGATGGATGTCAACAATTCTGAATGAGACCATGCATAGTCTGTCTTATTAGGTCTTTGAAGTTGCCCAGCTGGTTTACAGTGAAGTCTGTGGCAGGCAGAGAGAGAGAGAGAGGAGGAGGAAGCAGGTCCCTGCGGAGCAAAGAGCCCGATGCAGGGCTCCATCCCAGGATTCTGGGATCATGACCCAAGTCAAAAGCAAAGGCTTTAACCCACTGAGCCACCCAGGCGCCCCAAATAAATGAAATCTTTAGAAAGAGAGAAAGAGAGAAAGAAAGAAAGAAAGAAATGTCCCCCAAATATGCAGATTAGAGCCAGCCCTTCAGGGGGCTTTTTTTCTAGCTATTTTCACAATAAGCTTTAACTGGTAGGAAAACAGCTTTTCAGTTTCCATGGGCTCTTATTGGAAAAGCCGCACAAAAATTGTTCTGAACCTCCAGGGAGTTACCAGGTGCTTAATGACTTGCCAGGGTAATCCACAACTGAATTCTGGGAAGTCATTATGTGAGACATTACCTACCACCTTCCTCTGCCTTTGAGAATCAGATGAAACGCAGTCTGGGTGAACTGGAAAAAGCATCGGTTTTGAAGCCTGACAAACCTGAGTTTAAGCCACGATTCTGGTACTGATAGCCATATAATCTTTAGACAAATTGCTTATATCTTTGCGCCTCAAGGTACTTACCTGAAAAATTATAGATCTTACAAGGTAAGAATTATGTAGGGAAACTAAGAAGGCTACTTATCTACTGCAGCATAACAAATTACCCCCAAAACTTAGAGGCTTAAAACAACACTTCTGATCACACTTTCTGTGGGTGAGGACTCTGGGCGTGGTTTAGCTAGGTCCTTCAGCTTAGGACCTCCCAAGGCTTCAATCAAGGTGTCGGCTAGGGGTACGGTCTCATTTCCAGGCATAACTGGGGAAGGATCTGCTTCTGAGCTCTCCCATTGGTTGCTGGCAGGATCTAGTTCCTCATGGGCTTTTGGACGGAGCGTATTGGTTCCTCACGGGCTGTTGGTGGGAGGTCTCCCTCAGTTTCTTGCCATGTGGTCCTCTCTATAGGGCAGCTCACAACATGCCAGTTTGTGCCATCAGAGGAAGAACCAAGAAGAGTCAGAGAGAGAGAATACCAGACAGAAACCCGTCTTTTATAACCTAGTCTTAGAGGTGACATCTCATCACTTTTGCTATATACTACTGGTCAGAAGCAAGTTAGGAGTCCAGCCCATATTCAAGGGAAGGGGATTACATGGCTGTTAAGTGTCAGGAGGAAAGGACGGTTGGGAGCCATTTTGGAAGCTGCCCGCCATGCATGATATTTAAACATTCTCAGTAAATAGTTGTTATGACCAGACATGACAGCATTTTGAAAAGCAGTGTTCATCACGGAAATAAAAGAAACATATTGGCATATGTATTAGGGTCAGGAAGTTTAACAGTCTATAAGGAAGCTGATGCTAACCAATGCTATAGGTTTTCCAAAGACTACATTTAAAGATGCATTTAACTTATATAGAATACTGATTTGAATTTCATAATCAAATAGCAATGTTTGGAGTTAAAAGGCACTAATTTCCCCTACCTAATGTTTTATCATATATCCAAATCCCTTTCTAGCTATTTTAGGATGTCCATGGTATTATGGGGATGTAAATAAAAGCATACATCTCGGTTTTCTCAATTAGCAATATTATGAAGGCTTTTGATCCTGCTGTACATTCTTCAATAATTAGCAGCTTAATAGCGACATAATATTTCTACTCCATTGATAAATGTAAGAGCCGTGGTTTACTTAACCATTCCCTTATTCTTATACAAGTTGCTTCAGTGTTTTGCCACTAAAAGCAAAGCTGTGATTGAGTATCCTTTGTGTGGCGAGTTCCCCCCACACACACAATTTGGATGTCTTTAGGATAAGTCCCAGAAAAGCAATCAGAGTATGCACACTTTAATGGCTCTGTCAAGTTTTTATCCAAATGAGAGCTTTGGTTTTTTGAAGCAACACTACTCCATCAGGCCCAGACTGAATTCCTCCAAGACAGACATCCTAGCTTACTTAGAACAAAACAAAAACAAACAAACAAAAACCATGGTGTCTAGCCTACAAGGACATTAATTTGATGAATATTTTGTGGACTGAATGAGTGAACAAAAATATTTTAAAAAATCTGAGACTTTAGGAAAAGTATTTAGGGTAGGTCTCTTGTAACTTTTTAAAATTAAGAGATGTATTTCCATTTAGATTTCACTAAGAGATGTGGAGGACCTATTCATGCCAAGTGTTGGGTAGTAGTACCCTCTCCTTATCTCATTTATCCTCAAAGCACCCCTCCACAGTTCATTCTCTGCACAACCACAGAATGAAATGCTCAAGCGCAAATCTGATGAGGGCACACGCCTGCCTTTTTTAGAGGGACTTGATTTGACAAGCCCCTATCATTTAAAGGAAAACTAGGGCTTCTTCTCTGGGGAGAATATTACTCTGGAGAAATCCCTACTTAGCTGGAAACAAAACTTCTAGCCAATAACCAGGAATAACCAAAGGGAATTTTCCCGAGTATAGATTAGCCTAGGCGATGGGTCATTTTGGTTAAACTATGGATCAGAGTTATGTACCATTTTGGTAAGCAGGGCACAACTGACTCTAAAAAAAAAATAATTTTACCGGTCAAAATTTACTCTGGCTGATGTGCCCTGTGTCTCTTAGAACTTCATGGCACTCTCCTCCCCACCCACTCCATCCCACACCACCCCGACTTTTGTTTTTTAAGAAAATTTCATCTTATTGCAGGAACTATCACTTTCATTCCTTAGACCCAGAAGACCAAGCTGCTTGCACAAGCTCCTATTTGCACCCACTGTTCCAAACCACCGCTGGCTTAGCGGCTAACCTTGAACCACAGCGCCCCCACGTGGGCAGCGAGTGGTTTGGCTTTTCCACCTGGGCGATTTCTCACCCAACCAGCGTTTCTCTTTTTCTCCTCTCAGGTGAAGGAGGCCATGCAACGGATCCACGACCGGGGGAACATCGGCAAATTAATTCTCGATGTGGAGAAAACCCCGACTCCCCTGGTGAGTCAAAAGCAAAAGTTCAACACAAAAGGGCCTATTCGGTGCTGGCACAGGTCAGGTAGGGGGAAATGCAAGCAATTCTGGCTTGCTGCAGACCAGCGTAATCAAATGATTATGCAAATGAGCGATGAGTCCCAGAACTGGGACACAGGCTAAAACAGAAAGGAAGATGCTTCAGCGAGAGCATTTCAAGAGCAATCTGAGGACCGTCAGGAAAGGACAGGATCAATCTGTGTCTATTTCAAATGCTGTCTCTTGGCTGCCATAAGTGGGAGGGATTCCTGGTAAATCGAGTAAATTCACATTCACATATTCAACAGAAGGATGCCACCTGCCTCTGAGATGCCTCCTGATGATTGCACTGATTTTGCATGTCACGCTCACACCCTAACCCTCCTGCAAGGGCCACTTGCAAGTGGTGGGCAATGTAGTGTGGTGGTCAACACACAACAGAGTGCCATCCGACCGCGTGGATTTGAAACCTGGTTCTGATCTCCCGCATGAGACCCTGGATGATTATCCCGCCGCTCCGTCTTCAGTATCCCCATAACTAGAGATCCATCAGTTAGTTCTCCCAAGTCATGGGGAATGATACAAATAAGGCATTGGCTGGTTCATACTAAGTTCTAGGAAAGGTTTAACAAGGAAAATACTTAGGAAGGGTTTTTTTTTTAATTTGTTTGCTTTCTCACCTGTTTAGTTTTAAACCTGCATGAGGCATTTGTAAAAGAGAAAGAACTAAAATCTTTACATGTTTTACTGTGTGTGTGTGTGTGTGTGTCTGTGTTTCCTTTTTGTTTTGTTTTGTTTAAGTGTTTCCTTGGGTTTTGTAACCTTAATGTAGTTCAGGGGTCATAGTCATTTCACTCAATGAAGGATGACTTCAGGAGAGGGCATTTTACAACATGCAAGTGACTGGTAACAATAGGTACTTTGTTTATTAAGTGCTTCCTAAGTCCCAGGACTCCGCCAGCAAATGTTTGAAGGCAGATAAGGGGCTGAAACCAGGGAGAATGGGGCTAGGCCCCAGGTTTTCTGTACACCTCTGTTGTTCTTAAAACACATGACCAGATCTATTTTACCCTACCAGTAGAGGAGATCTAGAGCCATCCTGGAGAGTTTGTTGCTTTTAAGCAGGAGAGTTGGCATCAGCTTCCTGACTGTCTCTGTAACACATGAGGTCCTCTTGGGCTCTCAAGCTTTATGGAGCCTCTTTGACCATGGGGGTCTGTGAGCAGAGCAGGAGCTGAAAAGCCCAACTCTGAGTGTAAGAGCTCAGGGCCTGCCTTGGCATATGCTGTGGTCCTTGTTCCGCAATCTCAGGAGGGCTCTTATGAGGCTTAGGCTAGAACCAAAGTACACATCTTCACAGAAAGGACATTCCAATGGTGGGGATGTAGACAACAAAGTAGATACACATGGCTGTTAGTTGTTCTGGCTCTTAGGAAGTGACAGCATCAGGATTTGAACCCTGGCCAGTCTGTGCTGTGGATGCTATGAGTGTCCCCATTCCCCCAGCACCTGACCCCTCTGTCTGAGAGCCTCCAGCCACAGGAACCTGTTTGGGCAGTATGTACACACCTGGCCAGAGATGTTGGGGAGATAACCCACCGTGGCCATTCCCTGGCTTCTTACCCCTCATGTGGAACTACCGTGAGATGTGTCCCGCACTGGCTCCCAGTGGTCCCCAGCACAACTGCCCACAGTAGGAGCCTACTTACTAACACACCCTGTGCCGACTTCCCTGCCTTTTCTGCCTCATCTCCTCCCTCCTTACCTGTGCTTCCTGGAATCATCTCCCAAATTCCAAATATTTGCACTCAAATCCTTATCTCAAGAGTCTGCTTCTTAGGACACCCAACATCAGACAGCCAGCACCACACTGACTTCCTGGGGAAGAAAGCGACCCTAACTCTTAGCCCTCAAAGAAGTCCTTCCCAAGGGGCCTTCCTCAGATGCACGGAGAAGGTACAGCCCGCAGACCCTCTAAAACATCCTCTGTTGACTTGCAGATGGCCAACGATAGCACAGAGACCAGCGAGGCAGGAGAAGAGGAGGAGGACCACGAGGGGGACAGTGAGAACAAGGAGCGGATGCCCTTTATCCAGTAAGCCAGGACCCAGGCAGGAGAACGTGAAGGATGGTTTGGAACAAGAGGAGCCGGTCGAGAAAGCTCTTCTGTGCCCCAGTGAACAAACGCTGTAGTCCACTGTGTGTTGTGTCTGTCTGCAGTCAGCTGAGCTAAAAGCTGTTGATCACTGTTGTTTCTGAAATTAAGTGCCAAGCCCATCCCATGCAGTATTATGTCCCTCCCCCATCTGTGTATTACACTCTCCCCTCTCTCCCACTTCAAAACCATCCATCTTTGGGTCCTTCTTGACAGTTCTAGAACAGCCTTGCAAAAATTAATACGAGCCCACAGGCCCAATGCCTATGAGACCGGAATGGGCAAAGACAAGTTTGGACTGAAAGGTGTTATCGTAAAAGCACTGTCCAGATCCTAGAATTCTTCAGGCCAATGACACTTTTTGCTGCCAGGCACCCATGATTCTGACAAGGGCACTTGCCAATGTGGCTGGCAGAAGGAGGGTAGGCCAGGAGGTGCTTTTATAAGCCTATACGCTTAGGATCTCTCCAAATAGTACTTTCCCTCTCCCCATTTAGGAGGCAACTTCCTTGTATCCATTCAGTCATTTATTGGTCAAAAAGGTTGAACCACTCTCCTCTCAGCCTCTGATGCTTGATCCATTCATGGGTTTTTAACCATCAACACAGGAAAGTAGATGTGGATTTTTCAGGATAGAAGATGGGTCAACAGCATGAATCTGAGTATCGGCCACAGAGACTTCTCCTCTGAAACCAGGTCTCATGAGCAAAATCCTCCCCCCTGCCTGCCATATATGTTTTCTATTAATTTCAAGAAAACTCACCATATGTGGGACTATTTCAGAAGTCATTACTGAGATTTGCCTGCGTTTGCACACTTCCATGGGCATTACTGATTTTGCTCTTTCAATTCCAGGTAGTTAACAGCTGCCTTGGCTGAGGATCCCCCAAGGAAGACCTCCCTTGTAGACCATATTAGGAAAAAAAAAAATCAATGAGTATCTCTTTTCTTGCCAAAGCATGTTCTGACATGTAACAAACTCTAGCAGAACAATCAGCTGATGTTCAGTATCTGATGCCAAATGTGCAGTTCCTCTCCTCTAAAATATAAAATTATGGTGCAGGCTCTTTGGAAGCCCCTGCTTTTTGGAATTCAGGGACCAAACTACTTGATTATACACCACTGTCTAATTTTCCAGCTCCTAAACTCTTAAGAAACCCCACACCCCACCCCACCACATGTCTTGAGGTGAACAGTTCCCCTGAAGGATGAGAGAGAGGCTCAATGTCTCCACAAGGGGGAGGGTCCTTATTCCCTCCTCTCACTTTGGCTCAAAGGGTGACTCTTTCACACACAAACCAAGCTGGAGATGCAAGGAGCCCACATGATCAGCACCCTCCTCCATCACTTTGTCTTCTGGAAGACCTTGGAGGGCTCCTGACTGCCCCATCTCTCCACCAGTGAGCCTTAGGGAAGACCTAACTCTTTTCCCAAACAATGGGAAGGAATGCATTCCAGCAATTACCTTTTTATTTCCAAAGTCCTTTTGTAACAAATATCAGCTTAATATCACATTAATCATGTTCTTTTTTCCTATCCTAAGCTTGTGATGGTGACTTATGCCAAATATTTATCCGAAGGGAGTTTCTCCTCATTGTGAATGTACGTGTAAAATATGGGGACAAGAAAGGGTGCTGCCATCTGATGAGCAGAGAGATGAGGGTATCTCAGAAGACACTCACATCATCTGTTCATACCCCAGGACTCACCAATATTTCATTTCTGGACCACTCAGAAAGATAATGTGGAGATTTATCACCACCCCCCAACACTCTCACTAAACGCTGTGTTAAGTTGGTCATATTTCTCCCCTAACCAAGCTGACAATGAGGTTTTAAGAAGAACCACTACCCACATGACATTCCTGGTGAGCTGGACAGAAATGGCATTTTCTAGGGCTGGGGTAACAAAGAGCCATTGGCCAAATCAGGGCTGTCCTCTGCGAGGGGAGTGGGAATCCAAATGGCCTTTGTTCTGTCCAGAGAAGAGGCATTAAAAAAAAAATTCATGCTTCCTCAAATCTGTTTTTCAACTAGCAAAATTAATACAGGCATCACAAATAATGGCAGTTGATTAAAGAAAATCCTTTTGTCTCTTCAGAATACCGAGTCAGAAGAGTAAACCAGAGTTTGACTATCAAGGTCCAGTTATGCCATGAGAACAGGAGAAAGAAAAATGCCAAAATTAGTCGTTTAATGCACTCTCGTTTTAAGCACCTTCTTCCTGTCAAGGGATTGGTTTTCTGAAGGAAGTATAAAAAAAAGTCTCAGTTTGCCTTAAAGGAACTGTGAAGGCTTCTCTGTCATTTAAACTTGATTGGAGTGAACTGAAACATTGTCTAACGTATTTGTGGCTTTAGAGCTTTTGTTACATTGTGCCTACAAAGCAAATTATGTTTACATAAAATATATAAATAAAGTATTCAGCATAGCATAACCTCGCCTGGCATTGGTGACTCCACTTAAATAGTTGTTGGAAAAGCAGCCCCACTATTAAAATGGAAGAGGTGGGTGACTAAACAAGAAAAAAAAATATGTGACAGAATTTTCAAATGAAAAACTAAAGACTGTAGAGAAGATAGGAGTCAAGATGAGACAAGCCTTTAAAAGAAACATTCGAATTCACTCAAGCAAGAAAGTATAACCACTAAATAACGTAACTACTAAAGACATCATATAAAAACAACAATAATTATAATGGCACTTATAAGGTACCTACATATGCTGTTAAGAGAGCTACATAAAATTAAATAATATTTACATTAACTTGCCTACCCTGCCAACAGCCATTTTATAGGTGACAAGACTGAAGATTAAGGTTTTACACTTGGCCAAGATCACACAGCTAGTAAGTGGTGGGTCCAGGATTTTGAGCCAAGCTAGAACTCATGCTCTTAATCATCCTATCATGCTTCTTGGCTTAAATAGGGTGAAATATGGTGCATTTTATTATTTTTTTTAATTTTTAAAATTTATTTATTTGTCAGAGAGAGCGAGCGAGCACAGGCAGACAGAGTGGTAGGCAGAGGCCGAGGGAGAAGCAGGCTCCCTGCCAAGCAAGGAGCCCCATGTGGGACTCGATCCCAGGACGCTGGGATCATGCTTAACCAACTGAGCCACCCAGGCGTCCCAATATAGTGCATTTTAAATGACTATCCCTTGTTCCCTAGAAACTCTTCAGATATTGTTTCCTCTGATTTCAAGGATATGTTTGTAAACTTGTTTTGCTTTGTAGCAAATAACATGCATATCAAGAAGCTTTTTTTTTTTTTTTTTTTGGCCCTCCATCCCAGGGTTCAGTGAGGTTCTGATTTTAAAACTCACACATCTCTCTCTCTCAAAAAAAAAAAAAAACCAAAACACAAAAACAAAAACCCCCTCATACATCTCAACCATTTTCATTTTCATGATCTAATATCCTCAAGGTAATCAAAGAGATACACAACAGTAAATCCTCCAGGCTAAGATTTCATGAAAGAGAATTCATGATTAGGGAGTCTTTACTGTGTTTCCCACCATCTCCGCAGGAAGCCAAAAAAATAGAGCCAAGACCCATGTCAATAAAATGTCACAGACATGTAAACCTGAATTTGCAAGGTAGAAATATTACTCACGTTGTCAGTGAAATTCCTTCAAAGTGCCTGCACAAAGGATTTTCTTACATAATCTAATTTAATGTTCACATACTCCGTATAAATCTCACGGTCTCACTTAGCCAGCGCTGGTACACTGTCCCATTTAAACACAACCCAGCAACTAGAATCTAAACTAAAATCCACATCTTCACTTACAACTCTGAGAATGGGGAACAGGTCAAGTCGTTGGAAACAGAATTCTTTTCAGCACTGTGAATGAGGTTTGGGTGGTAATGGAGGTAAATCTTTCAAAAGCCATCCGAGGCACAAGGAAACGCTTGTGGGGAAGCAAGGAGGTGAGAACTTCTGAAGGGCATATTGAGGAGTGGAGAGGAGAACAGTGGAGCTGAAATCCACACATGGGGATGGAGTGGGACAGGAGAAAGTCACGATGGGAAGCCAGTACCAGGCATGGAGGTCTCTGAATGCCAAGCCGATGATCCTGGATTTCTGTGGAAAGGAACAAGGGTGTGAGATGGTGGTATGGCCTGAAAGTTCGGGCATGGAGGTGATTACCAAGAGTAAATGTGGGGTTCAATGCAAACGGGGATAGGAGATGAGCCTAAATATGGCTCCAGTGGGACATCAAGTACCTCAATTCTCTGCTGTCCTGCTTTGGGTCCTCTGGAATCAGACAACATATAGTCCACGTGATTACTAATGAGTGTCAGAACAAGGACTTGAGTACCAGCAGCAGCACTGGGAGGTGATTCCAAGAAGCACAGCTCAGGGAAGAAGACTACAGAACAGGAAAGGGAAGAAGCCACTCAGCTTCACAACATCACAACAACATCAACATCACTTCTGTGTTGATGAGCAAGTTACCACTAAATAGGTCCCAGAGTTTTCTCATTTGAAAGATGAGGAAATTGTCATATTATCCATCAATCCCCATGCATCATTAGTAGCGGGCTGCTTCTAAAAACTGTGTTGATGCCCCGATGCTCCTGACCTTCCTTTTGTGTGAATCATGCACATTACTGCGGCCAGACAATGCCCTTGGATGAACAGCCACAAGAAGCCATTAGGATATAGAGGAGCAGCAAGGGGATCTGGAACAGATAAGTTCTCACAGCTCCTACTGTAACTCTTCCAGGGAATTTGCTCTTTCTTCAAAAGTCAAAGGGGGACACTGTTGAAGCTTTCCAGTAACCATATTCCAGGCTTACTAACTACTTCCCCACTCCAGCTATCCCATCACACCACCCTTTCTGTTTTTGCTTTTTTTTTTTTTAAACAATTTTACTTATTTATGAGAGAGTGAGAGAGAACATGAGCCGGGGGTAGGGGCAGAGGGAGAAGCAGACTCCCCACTGAGCAGGGAGCCCCATGCGATTCGATACAGGGCTCGATCCCAGGACCCAGGACCATGACCTGAGGTGAAGGCAGCCACTTAGCCCACTGAGCGACTCAGGTGCCTCCTTTCACCTTTTACTTTGTTAATTGGTCTCTTGACTTGAAGAATGTGGTTTCTGAACATAGACAGCCAAAATGCCTCCCTTCACCCAACCTTCACTGTGACGAATTCCTTCACTGGGGTCTTCCTGCCAAATTTCAGGTCTCATTGCTGGGGCCAGAAGATCTGGGACTCTGTGTTAAATGAAGACACATGTTTGTTCAACAGATTTTTAATGAACATTTATGGGGTGTAGGACCCTCTTCTGGGTCCTAGAAATAAAAGAAAATAAGAGACAGACATCTCAAGAAATTCACAGTCTAAAAAGAAAGAAATAGAAATTCATAGTCTAAAACTGTGCTATCCAGTAAAGATATGAAGATGAGCCACATACAAAGTTTTCTAAGAGTCAAATTCAAAAAGTAAAAAAAAAAAAAATTTATTTAACCTAACATACAGAATGTTATCATTTCAACATATAGTCCACATGATTACTAATGAGATATTTTACACTCCATTTTTCATACGAAGACTTCAAAGTCAGGTGTGTGTTCTAACACAGCACATCTCAGTTTGCCCCGGACACACTGCAAATGCTCAGTAGCGCTTGTGAGTTGCGGCTTCCATTCTGGACAGGCAGGTCTAGGGAAAGGGCAGAAATGGACGCCAATATATGCAACATAGCTTCAAAGAGGCAATGTCGGAGGGCAAGTGTGAGCACAGGTAGGGAGGGGTCAACTCTGTGATAAAAGAGGATGTCAAGGGAAGTGTACACAGAGGAAGTGATGCTTGAATGAAGTCTTTTAAGAAGAGTGGGTGTTGTTCGTGAGCGTAATGTACCTGATGCACACAGCACTGTGCCTGGAACGTAGCACAATCAACACTGGCTTCTTTTCCCATTTGTTAATGCAGGGAAGAAGGGTGTGCTTGGGAAATACTCCATAGCTTCCCCCCCACCCCCGCTTTTTTTTTTTTTAACAATAGAGAATATATAGATCTCAATGTTTCACTTCTAATTTGATTGTGGGAGAAAAATATGGACTGAATGTTTGTGACACTCCAAAATTCCTATGTTGTCACCCTCCCTCTCTCCCATGGGATGGTATTAGGAGGTGGGCTTTCAGGAGGTAATCAGGATTAGGTGAGGTCATGAGGGTGCACCCTTATGAATGAGATTACTGCCATTAGGAGCGTCCAGAGAGAGCTTGCTTTCCCCCTCTCTCTCCCTCCCTTGTGTGTGGATACAAAGATACTGGCAGTCTGCAACCAAAAAAACAGCTTTCCCTAGACCTTGACCATGCTGGCATGCTGATTTTGGACTTCCAGCCTTGAGATGGTAAGAAATACATTTCTGTTGTTCAGAAGCTACACAGTCTATGATCCTTTGTTACAGCAGCCTGGGTTGTCAAAGACAAAAGTGTTTTTGCCTTCTCTGCCTTGAGCAGAATGAACACAGCTCCTACTACCAGCCAAGTGAAGATGCTGGGAGATATGTCCCATGAGTTATTCAAATTGGCACCCCAACATCCAGGCGAAGGAGTGACTCAGACGGGAGCAACTGCACCCTCAAACCACCGCAAGCGTATGTACCCACATGTGCGGTGATTAAGAACAGAAGACTTCGAATCTTGCAAATCAGGGATCAAATCTGGGCAAATTGCTTGGCATTTGAGCTTTCCCCTACTAAAATGGGGATAATCACATTGTCTACGGCCTTGAAGTGTGATGAAGATCAAATTTAACTGTGTATGTGTAACCAGACTGAAACCACAACCCACAAGTTCCAGTCTGGAAGCCAGATGGTAAAAGCTTTCAAACTAGGTTTTTCATTCACTCAACAAATATTAATAAAATACCTAACATGTTTTCAACAAGGTATTTTTAATGTCTTAGGAAAAATAAGAAATACATAGCCTCTGTCATCCTAAAACTTAAAATTTAATGATATGATAACAAATAAATTCTATCTCTTCTGCAAATGGCACTTTATTTGTAAAGCCTGCCTTAGACTTTTATGTGTTAAAGAATGCTATAATGGGTGAATAATGTCCATCCGGGAGCAGGTGAGGAGAGTTGTCCAGGGGAAGTAACTCTCTTTAGGTATATGAGTGGGAAACCACAGACAGGCTCAGAGAATGGTCCATTTAGCTACTGCACGCACTGAGAGGAGAGAGAAAAGACGAACAAAACTGCATTATAGAAATCCACAAAGGTCCCTCTGAGGGTTCTGGATTTTTACTAAAAGCATAGGGATTAATCAAGGGATTACTAGAGAATGGTCTCAGGCAAGAGACTAGAGAATATCTTCCAAAAATAAATTTCACCATTTTGGGATGCCTGGGTGGCTCAGTTGGTTGGACGACTGTCTTCGGCTCAGGTCATGATCCCGGAGTCCTGGGATCGAGTCCCGCATCAGGCTCCCAGCTCCATGGGGAGTCTGCTTCTCCCTCTGACCTTCTCCTCGCTAATGCTCTCTCTCACCGCCTCTCTCTCAAATAAATAAATAAAATCTTTTAAAAAATAAAAAAAATAAAAATAAATAAATTTCACCATTTTATTTGGTCCAGTTTTGGGAGGCAGAACAGATTGGGAGGGGGGACATATTGATACAACTGCTCTGCGGTTCGTCCCCCAAGGCCAATCCATTGTCCATCTGCTCATGAATGATGGTAGCTACTAACCAGGCATGATTGGGAAAGAACACATCTTTCTTTCAGGAGTGATAAGACAAAGAAGGCTGGTGATGCAGGCTTTTCCTGAGGACTGCGGGATGTGTGTCCATGGGAGGTACCCAAAAAGTCAATCAGAGCTGGGCGTCAAAACTAATAGAGGCCCCAGATGGCATGCTCACGAACACACACATAAAGATGGGAAATCGCTTTCAAAAAACCGTCCCAGTTTAGCATTCAGAGATTTCCATAGAATGAATTCAAATCAAGGCAAACCACAAAAACAAAACTAACATTTACTGAAGATTTGCTATTTGCCAAACATTTTACACATACCTTCACTGAATCAAAACAATCCCTTGGAAGAAAAAAAAAAAAAAAGGCAGCAACCCTGCTTTCAGATAAGGATACTACATTGCAGAGAGGTGAGGTGGTCTGCCCATATTTACTCAGCTGGGGAAGATGGGGGCCAGCACTTCCAACTTAACATCTCCCAGGTAAGACGGTCACTCCCTTTTCCTCTGGACAAAGAACAACTTCCTCTCCGCTAGCTCTAGTGGGACTCAAGGTGCTCTCAGGAAGGCTCTAATTCATCAGCTTGGGTCACATATCCATCCGAAACCAGTCACAGAAGCAGAGGATTGGAGCCAAGGGATAAATGCCCAGATTCCCTTTCCTCTGCTGTCATGATTCTGGGCCATGTTCCACACAGAATCTCAAAGGTCCAACTCCTGCTTCTTGACATCACCTTCTAAATAAATGACTTGCACCCAAGTCCTTACCTTGGAATCTATTTTGGGGGAAAAGAGTGTTTTTAATGTACTAACGTACCAAATACAACAACAACCTTATAAAGCGATACTATTCCCATTTTACTGAAGATAAAGTAAAGTTCAGAAAAGTTAAGTAAAATGCCCAACACTACACATAGCAACTGAGTTTCCAGAATTTGGGCCCAGAAATCAAGCTAAGCTCTCTCTAATGCCTCAGTCACTGAAAACACACAATACCACTTAACAAATTGGAAAAAAAAATTATTCAAAAGCCAAGCCAGTGTCAATTAAAATGACTTCTGGGGCCAGCCCTTCTCAAGTTTTTCGAAAGCCTGCCCAGGAGCAAGAAGGGATTATTTCTGTTTTCCTGACTCTGGAGAATTCTATCCAAGGCCAGCAGGAGGGGGCCCAGCAGCCTAATGAATTAAAAAGCTGTGCTGGGAAGCAGAGAGTCAGACCAACACACGCACACATCACAATGCATTTGATCTCTTCATCCTTTGAAAAAACAAACAATCCTTTGCAAAAACAAGCATAAATACTTATTTACTGAGCCCAAGCTAATGCTCAGGTGGACTGCTGATATTAAGAGCTGGTCTGACTACTGTCTTTGTTTGAGGGCAGATGACTGGATATCCTGAGGATCCTTTGAGATTCATCAACTAGCAAGATAGGAAGTCAGTGCACCTTCACACTGACCCCAAGTAGTTTATTGTTAACTAGATGAATTAAGAGGATATCCAAAGCTCTCATTCTCAATCAGAAGCAATCTATCTATCTATATGTAAGTATGCATGTATGTATGTATGTATGTATCTATTATCTAATTTTGCTAAGGTAAATATTATTAAGGAGACTCCACTCATGTCTACAAATATTTACTAAGCTTTTGCTATGTGCATGGCCCTCTTTTATGCACTGTAAAGGATCCAGAGATAAATATGGCCGGCACTGCTGATAAAGAGCCCACTGTCTAGAAGACAGAGTGAGAGGGACACAGTCACCCAGAGAAGGCTAGCAGTGTAAAAGGGAGAGATGCATGGGGCTCTAGGGTGCAAAATTGGTAGAAGTGATGTTTGTACAGATGATAAGTAAGTCTCTATGGAATGGAAGTGGGTGAGCACTGTAGGCTTTTCCTGCCAAGTATTGACTGCACCCTACTACGGCTCAGTGTTCAAAAGCAGGGGCTCTAAAAATAGATGCATTAGGTTTGAATCCTGACTCCTACAGTTACTGGCTGTTATGACCTTGCACGAATTATGTGTTTGACCTTGCACACATTATGTAATCTCTTGCTTTGTTGTCTCCTCTGTAAAAGGGGAATGACAACACTAAAATGTTATCATTAGGTGCCTGGGAGGCTCAGTTAAGTGTCTGCTTTTGGCTCAGGTCATGATCCCAGGGTCCTGGGATGAAGCCCCACGCTGAGCAGGAAGCCTGCCTCCCCTTCTCCCCTCTGCTTAGCTCTCTCTCAAATAAACTATTATCAGTTTATGGGACCTATTAAATCAGTCAATAGGTGTTAAACTTTTAACCGATGGCCTGGTACATAATAACTCCTTGTGATTTTGAGCTATTCCGTCAATTGCACCTGATTTTCCTTTGGGGAATGACCCTGCCTCGTATGTTGTTTCACGGTTCCGGTAGGTCAAGGTGCTCTTCCCTCCTCTAGCCAAATAGAACTCGTGACCCAGGGAAAGCCAAATGGCTGTTCTAGTAATAGGAACTTTAAGAAGAGAGATGTAAATGCAGAAAAATGAAAGCAGCGCATCACCCAGATGGTGGTACCCTAAAGAGCCTCCCGTGATCCCCTGATACCCAGATCCCCAAAGCTACCATGTTTCTATTTTCCCCAAGCTTAGGTCTTCAGACTTGTCTTAGATTCTGTGGGCAATCCCATACATACAGTTTAAGTAAGCCAGACCTAATTTTTATTGCATGCATAAAGAACCCTACCTGATTAAAAGAGGGTTCTTCGAAATTGGGCCTTGAATAACTTGGTGAGGTTGTAATGGGGATAGTTCATTTTCCTGGCTGTATTCCTTATTTCTCAAAGAAAGGCCAGGACATAAAACCTGACAAAGGATTATTAATGCACATCAAGGAAAAGAGGTAGTGTAAAAGAGAAAGTGTGCATGCCCAAATGGAAGCACTTTGGAAACATTCTAAGTTCTTTTTTTTTTTTAAGATTTGATTTATTTATTTGATAGAGAGATACAGCAAGAGCAGGGACACAAGCAGAGGGAGTGGGAGAGGGAAAGCAGGCTTCTCACCAAGCAGGGAGCCCGATGTGGGGCTCAATGCCAGTACCCTGGGATCATGACCTGAACTGAAGGCAGCTGCTTAACCATCTGAGCCACCCAGGCACCCCACATTCTAAGTTCTTAATTTGTACACAATGGTCAAATATTTAAAATACAAAAATGAGAGCCAACATATCCACATAAGAGCAGCATTTCCTAAATTTCTGTTATTTGCACACCAACATTTCTGTGATTTTTGTTATACCTGGGTCCAAAGTATCGTTAATATTTTTCTTAATATTCTATATAGGTATATACACATATTGTATAGAATTATATCATTATTTTTACTTAAATAAACTCACTTTTAAGCATAAATTTTAAATAATTCTATTGCTACCAGAAAAGGAAAATGAGTATCATTTACCTTGAAGAGAAAGTAATCTTAAACATTAATACAATGAAGGCAGGTTAGGGACTCCCACCGCCTAAATATGGGGTAATTTGAACATCAAAATAAATGACGATATTAATGGATTATAAAAAAATGAATAAAACTTAAAGATCTATGAGTCTACCATTAAATAATAAGTAATTGCAGTTGAATGCCTACTAATAAATACAAAAGAAATGTTAGCAAATCAACTAGCTGCTCAAAGTTTGATTAAAAAAAAACCAGGTTATTCACCTAGTCTCAAAATAGTTCCCCACAAATTACATATTAATTACAAAGTGAAAAATGATTAACTTTATAGTTGAGAAACCAAGTGATCAAAGGCAGCATCACCAATATGGACACACTTATATGCTTCCTAATACAGTGCACTGAGAAGGACACACAATATCATTTCTGTAATATTCCTGCCAGAATATGCATAACTGGATTTATTCATGAGGAAATGTCAAACAAACCCAAACTGAGGAACATTCTAAAAAACAACAACAAAAAAGCAAGAAACAAAAATGGTACTGTACTCTCCAAAAACAGCCAGATCAATAGAGCCAAAGGAAGGCTGAAGAACTATTACAAACTACTACAGAGATAAGAAACAGGACAACTGAAGATAATTGGCTACCCTGAGTTGAATTCTGGGCCGGGGTGGTAGGGAGGGAGGGAGCTATATAGAACTTCATCAGGACAACTGATGGAATTGAATGCGAACAGCAAATTAGATAACAACATTGTATCAACAGTAAATTGCCTGATTTTGATCATCAAGAGAAAGTCCTGGTTCTTGAGGAATACACATTTTATAGTACTTTAGGTATAAAGGGGAATGATGTCTCTCCAAAATTCACTCAACTGGTTTAAAAAATATAGGGAAAGAGAAAGACTGGGGGGAAGATGAAGACAAAGAGAAGCAGGGGAGAGAGGGAGAGAGAGAGAAGGGAGAGAAGATGGGGTGAGAGGGAAAGAGAGGGAGTGAGAGAGAATTACACGACAAATGGGGCAAAATGTATCAGTAAGTGAATTTGGGTGGGGAGCATAAAGGAGCTCCTTACACTATTTTTTGCATCTTGTCTATGAGTTGGAAATTAGGTCAAAATAAAAAGTTGCCAAAAGAATACTTAAAACTAATATAATATAGCATTATTAGTCTAATTAAAAACTGTTGTCTCTGGGCTTCAGGTCAGTTTCCTGTTAATAAAAAAGGGATTAGCAAGTTCTGTAAAGATTTTAAAAGACATCCCAACATCAAATTAAAACTGTCTCCCTGACACCATAATCAAGATTTAAAGGGAACTGTGTGATCCAGCATTCTTAATGTATGTACCCCAACCGTGTGACTCTCCAGCTTGAGGGAAACTGCTCTCCAGCAAACAGAGGGCTTAGAGAAGCTGGGATCCACAGGCAGCTGGAAGCGGGGGAGGTGGGCAGCCAGGCAAGCCTGACTTTCTTGAGAAGACATGCCAGTGCATATAATTTAATAACCTGGTTTTGTCTCTAAGAAATGCACTTTGCACATCACAGTTTTGAAACAGATCTCAGTTCTGGGTGGTGACAACGTTTTCTCCAGCCAGCCGTTTCTATTTAAATGCTGGCTGAAGCCGGCTTCAACAATGAATCATCGACAGAAGTTTTGTTTCCTCCACACCAGGAAACTCAGATGGAAAGAGAAACCATCTGTCAGCCACTTCTATAGCTCATCACTCGCTGCCAAGCATTTGCAGTCCCAAAATTGAAATTGATTCCCCAAAATGTTCCCAGTACTTTGGAAGGGCTCAATTTTAGCGGCACCGAAGTTCAAGGAAGGAAACCAGAGCCAAACCCACTGAGTATTTTGCTGTGGTGCTGGGACATCCTTAGGGATTCCCAGCATCAACCCCACTAATATTTATGTATCACTTACCAAGGCAGGACCCCCTGAAAAGCACTCTGCATGGTTTATTTCAATTAATCCTCTCACTATACACTCTCCTTTTATAGATGAAATCAAGGCAAGGAGAAGTGAAATAACTCACCCTGATTCCACAGCCAGCTGTGTGGTGCCAGAATTCAGACCCAAGTTTGCTTCCAGAATCCATGTGTTCAGCCCTCATCAACCACTACGCTGTGCTGCCTCACGGGAAATAAAGAGGCATCTTGCTGGAGGGCTGCCCGCTGAAATCCAGGATGCCCACTTAAAGTTGAATTTCAGAAACAAGTAAGTTTTTAGTATAATTATGTCCCAAATTGTGCGTGAGACAGACTTATACTAAAATATTATTTGCTATTTGTCTGAAATTCAAATGCACCTGGACATCCCTCTTGAATTTTTCTTTGCTAATTCTGGAAACCACAAATATGGTAGAACCCAAACCTACAACCTCCGGCTTTGAAGAGGTGTGACTTAGCTATTGGGCCACAGGGCTTGACTGTACAGGTGGGACCCAGATCTTCTGGGATCTTTCACAAAAATCTACATGCCCCTTCACTTCAGAACTTTTAGGGATGGGAGAGTAGTGGTATATGAATTGCAGAAAGATGCCAAAGAATCCTACAGGCAATTATTATAAAGAACTAAGGAGTACCTGTGGGCTAACCCTACAGTCCTGGGTGTGGTGTGTTCACACAGAGAAGCCTAAACTGCATAGCAAGTCACCACAAATTTAGGGATTTCAAACTACAGGATTATTATTTCATCATGTCCATGGATCAGGAATCTGGACGGTCCTTTGTGTAGGTCTCACAGGCTTGGAATCAAGGTGGTCAGCAGGCTATATTCCCTTCTCAATCCCAAGGCCCTCTTCGACACTCACACGCGCTCATCTGCCCTCTCACAACATGGCAGCATATTCCTTCAAGGCCAGTGGAACAATACTTCTAGCTTGATGGGTGGCCTGGACCCTCTTTTATGGGCTCACCTGATTGGGCCAGGCCCACTCAGGATAATCTCCCTCTTAGCTCAAAATCACCTGTGATAGGACCCCAATAACATCTGCAAAATCCCTCCACCTTTGTCATATCCTGTATTAATGGAGAGTGAATTACAAGTGCTTCCCACATTCAAGGAGAGGAGATTATACAAGGGCATGGATACTAGGGTGGGAATCATGGGGGGAGGGTTTGGAGGAATCATTACTTAGAACTGTGCCTATCATATTCTCCAAACATCAGTTCCTTTTCTGCAAAATGGGAGGAACCAGTACCTGCCTTGCACTATTGTTGAGAGAATTGATGGGAAATCCTAGACAATGAGCAAAGCACAGTTGATTCTCCCATAAGGAAAACAGCATATGCCTACAAGGGATTTCTTGGGCCGGCACTGGAAACAGTTGGATGGCCCTGTTAATATAGCAAATAAGGGTGCAGCTCTAAAGTTAGACTACATGGACTTCAGAAATCCTGGCCCCATGACTACTTTCATACCTGGGGGCTCGTAGGTCAGTCTTGTTATCACCTCATGTAACCATAATCACATTTCTTATATGTAGAATGAGGATGCTAACAGCTGTGATGGCAAACGAGTTGCCATAAGAATACAATGAGATTAAAAAAAAAAAGAAAAGAATGCAGTGAGATCATGCACAGAAAGCACTTTGTTCTGTGCGAGGCTCAGGGAAGGGCTCAAACAGCATCAACTCACGGGCACAGCTGCACAACTACAGCCTCGGTAAAGGACGGAAATCTCAAGAGAGCACAACGACAAGTATGTCTGTGATGAACTTTAAGCCTTACTATACAGCCAGACATGTGTATCAAGAAGATGTCCTTGAACTTGGACTCTGGAGGGTTTTCTCAGGAACACACACTAGTGTCATAACCAGATCACTTGGCCTGCATCCTGTGTTGCTGTTGCATGTCTCCGAAACGCTCTCTTTGGGGTTAGGCATCCTTTTTGCTTTTATGAAGCTTTTCTGGAGGGGGAGAAAAAAAAACTGGTTTATTTTTATACCTAAAGGTGGGGAGGGGTCAAGATCGAAGGCAGTAAAACATCAACTGCTAACATTTTAACTCTCTCTGATCCACACCATGACAGAGGATTTCTGTTTCCTACGTTTATTTTATAATTCTTGGATTTGTACAATGACCATGTGTCTTCATGCATATAATCCAGAAAATAACAACAACCTGTGTGTGTGTGTGTGTGTGTGTGTGTGTGTGAAGCTGGAGGTGGCTGGAACCTCTCTGGACTTCTGAGATGGCCCATGATAGCCCCAGCAAGGCTCCTGAGAAAGCCCGACAGAGGGTTTCTCACACTTGGGTTATGTGTGAGAATCGCACGCGGCTGGTCGGCTGGTTCACAGCCAGGGCAACCACAGGCTGAAGCACTGCCAGGGACCCGGATTCGCAGTCTGGTGATCTCTAGGAATTGGCATTTTTATACAAACCAGTCCCAGGTGATTCTGCTGTATTTTGAAAAACCCTGCTTAGAAGCCAGGCTCCTCCTGCAATGGGATGGAGCTCTGAGGCCGATCAGTCCAGGGTCGCTTCCATCAGGAGGCCCGTCCCATCCTTGGCTCTGTGGGGAAGGGGTGTGGGACCTTGTGAATGGAGGGGAGGGGGCAGGGTAGTGCAGGGAAGTGGGGAGAAAAATGCCACTTACATCTTTGGGCTATCCAAAGATGTAAATTTAAGAAATTTGGTTACATTTACAAAATATACAGATCTATAATAGCATGAAAAATTTTTTTCTATCCTATCTATGGTTTTTTATGATCATGGAAATAATTTCTTTTGTCTGTGAGGCCTTTTGTGAAATTCCTTATCTAAGTGTGAGGCTTGTTGGTGAAAACGGCCTCCTTGCTCCCTGCACCTCCCTATTCTCCCATGACAAGCCTTATCTTAGAAAGATATTCAAGGCCCCTCAAGAAGGCTCTGGTCAACCGCCCTGCCCCACCAGGGCAGCCTGGCACCTGAGCTTGGACTTAGCATGATGCTCCTGCCACCTAGTGGTCAGAGACACGTGGCTAATTTATCTTCACCTCCCCTGCTTTCTCATTCTCTGATCCAACAAACCTTTGTGAAGGGCCTATGGTGTTGTCGGGCACTTTGCCCGGCTCCGAAGATAAATAATAGTCTTATTTACTGGAAGGAACGCTACCAATCACTTAGTTAAGTCAAGTTGTTACCAATGATGAAACTGAGCTCAGGTACCTCCGAAAACTCACCTCAAACATTCTTGCCTCTGTGCAACAGCGGGTGTAAACGGAAATCACCCACCTGTGGGGCTTTTTTAAAAATACACCTGTCCATTTCAGGAGGGGCCCGCTCCCAAAGTTTCATATTCAGAAAGCCTCAGATCTCTCAGTAAATACATTTTTTTTAAAACTCCACAGATAATTATTGTGTTCTCTCTCTCTCTCTCTCTCATACACACAGAGAGTTTTACATCATGAGGCTTTAACTCCATTTTCAATGTGATAATGGCATCTACATGGCATTTCAGAGTTTACAAACTCCTTCCACACCCACTATTGTGTTTGACCTTCACACAACAGTGTGCAACCATAATTTCCATCTTGCTGATGAGGAAACTGGACTTCAGAAAGGTTACTTCTGCAGGGTCCCACAACTGATCAGTGACAGGGCAGTGTCTCAAATCCAGATTCTCACTGGTTTCAAATCCCATCATTTTCTGCTATTTTGGGGTGCCCCTGGATGGTTAATTGGACAATAGTATGTAAGAGTCCAAGATTGAAGGACTGATCTCATCCGAGCCAGTCATTAAAGGAGGACATATTCCAAATTTTTATTTAATAAATATCTGGGGGGCATACAAGGTGCAAAGCATAGGGAAGGAAGAGTTTTAGAGATAATAAGACATGGCCCTGCCTTCAAAGGCCTTGGTGTCCTCTGGAATCACCATATATCACATTATCTCCATTTAGACTTCATTGCCCCCACCCACGCTCCCCATAATACACAGATACCCACCCATGGTGGTATGCTGACAAACTACCTCTCCAGAATTCCTAGAAGCTGTAATTAGCTGTTGATTTGTGTAAATACTCCCAACATAGTCAATTGCATGCTATCATGACTTTGCAATGAGCTTGCAAATTTCTCAAATACTTACAAACTGGTTCTGATGTGCTGATAGTATCTGGTTCCTGCACACATATAAAATAATACTGTTATTGGACTAGCACTCTATTCGTTTCCAATTACTGTCATAAAATATTACCACAAATTTAACAGCTTAAAACAACACAAATTTATCATCTTATAGTTCTGGTGGTCAGAAGTTCAGGAAAGAGTATTCTTGGCCAACATCAAGGTGTCAGCAGGACTACATTCCTTCTGAAAACCCTAGAGAAGCATCTGTTCCTTCTTTCTCAGCTTCTAGAGGCTGCTGTGTTCCTTAGCTTGTGGTCCCTCCCTGCCATGGCATCACTCCAAACTCTGCTTCTATTACCACATCTCCTTCCTTCTACCTCTGATCCTTCTGTCTCTCTTTATAAAGACCCTGTGATTACACTGGCCACCCAGATAATCCAGGACAATCTCCCCATCTCCAGACTCTTTTTTTTTAAGATTTTATTTATTTATTTAAGATTTTATTTTATTTATTTATTTGACAGACAGCACAAGTAGGCAGAGAGGCAGGCAGAAAGAGAGGAGAAAGCAGGCTCCCTGCTGAGCAGAGAGCCCGATGCGGGGCTCTATCCCAGGATCATGACCTGAGCCGAAGGCAGAGGCTTTAACCCACTGAGCCACCCAGGCGCCCTGTCCCCATCTCAAGACTCTTAACACATCTGGAAAGTCTCTTCTGCTATGTACAGATTCCAGGGATCGGATGTGGGAATCTTTCAAGGGTTATTATTCCATCTCCCGCAAATGCACTGATGAAAGAACACACAAGACCCTGGAAGGATGGACTGACCAGCATTCACTTGGCACATTCTGGGTGTCCAGCAGTAAAGAAGCAAAGATTCTAAGAAAGGGAAGAGTGCTTCCTCTCACGATATGTCCTTTGGGAAGACCCAGTTAAACAATCAACTGGTCCAGAAATATTCCACAGTGGTGTCATCTTGTTGCTGGTCTCCAAGTGCATTAGCAATATCTGCCTGGCTCTACAGCTGTTTTCAGAACACTGTCACATAGGAACCACACAGAATAGGCCTACAGTGGACAGGTACTATGTTCACTTTAGAGATCAGAAAGCTGGGGCTCAAAAAGGTGACATGTCTAAGGTCAGAAATGGTGGAACCAAAACACAACTAACCCCCACATTTTATCCCCAAAGTCTTACCCATTCCGTGATTATGGGCCCAGGGAAAAAGCCCTAGGATAGGATCCTTGACTTCTACAATCTACATATTTGTCCCATCTATAAGTAGATTTGTATCGGTTAGGATTCTTTCTGCTGCTGAGAACTCAAACTAGCTTATAGGGAAACACAAAACTGGGGAATAGGTGGAATTTCATTGGCTTTATAATTTACAAGCTCCAAATTTACAAGAACATAAGCTCCAAGACAGAAGGAGCCATATCTCTTTTGCACTTTGGTATTCCCCAGTGTGGTGCCTAGTGCTTGATACATAAAGTAGGTTCCAGTAGCAGGCACATTCCTTGGTGACCCACCACGAATCATATCCTTGTACCATGCCATCCTCTTGAGTGGAGGCAGAACTTGTGACTTATTTCTAACCAACAGGGTGTGGCAAGCATAATGATGGCATTCCCTAGATTAGGTTACATTGTGTATGATTCCATCTTAGAAAACTGGAGCAAGAGATTCTCCCTTGATGGCTTTGAGGAGGTAGGTTACCGTGCTCTGAGTGGGCTTGTGAGGGGCCACATAGCTAAGAGTCATGGGTGGCCTTGAGGAGCTGAGAATGCCCCCTCGCCAACAGCACTAAGACAGGGCCTCAGTCATACAGCTCCAAAGAAGCAAATGCTGGCAACAGCCTGAATGAACTGGAAGAGATGCTTCCCCAAGCAAGCTTCAAGATGAAAACACAGCCCAGCTGATGCCTTGCTAGAAGCCCCCGAGCAGAAGACTGGCTATGCCCTGACTCCTGACCCATGAAGATTTAGAAAATAAACCCGTGTTTCTAATAAATGAGACTCTAAGTTTGTGGTAATATATTAGACAGCAATATGAAACCAAAACAGTATTCAATAATTTGTCAAAAATGAGAAAAGATAAGAGAGGGAAAAGGAGGACAATGGAAGATATAAACAGGCAGGTTGGTTCTGGAAGATATTTGACTGGCACAACTAAATCCAGAACTTCAAAAGACATTGGCAGGCTGGTTCTCTCTCTCTCTCTCTCTCTCTCTCTTTCTCTCTCTCTCATGTGTGTGTGCATTAGTTGTGTGTGGATGGGTAGATAGCATCCTGTGAATTCTGTCTGCCAACAACTATTCTTCAGTTATCTCGATGGGGGAAAATCAAGTCTTGGTGATAGTTCTGGGGTTTAAGCTTCAGAGAGGACTCTGGCCTGGCCTAGAGATAAGATTTCCTGGTTGGTCCTATCTGGTTTATTGATCCACCTCTGAAACACTGAAATGGGAGCTGTCCATCTCTACCCAAAGAAGAATTCGTTCCTTGCCACAGAGATTTTATAACCGAGAGGAGAAAAACATACTAGCAGGGAAAAAAAAAAATCTGTTTACGTCCATCATGGGGGATAAGAAATTATTTCTCACGGGTAGTTGTGAGCATTAGTTGAGAATACATGCAACAGTTCTCAAAAGTGTAGACACCAGGAAACATTAAAATTCATAGCTTTCTGTGGGCAGAGATCTTTGCCTCTGTGGTTTACTGCTGTATCTTTGCACCTAGAACACTTGCTGGCACATAGCCGAGCCCAACTGATATTAATGGATGGACAAAATCTGGAAGAGGGATGCAGACAGGGACCATACTCCAATCAAAACTAACCAGTGGCCTTCCCATTCACAGTCCAGGAAACCACGGCTGACACATGCCCCTTTCTCCCTCTCTCTCTATTCTCCTTCTTCACAAGCCTTAGAGGAAATGACATTAATATTCCAGAGGAAGCAGTAAGGAGCATGAATCCTAAGTTATGAATATGAGTTACAATTATATCACTAAACTCGGGCCCTGTTTCCAGGAGAGTCTGATTAATATTTAATCAAGCCTTGTCAGATATACAAAGTAAAGGAGAAATCCCATTTCCCAGTCATGGGACTTCTCATTCACAACGGAACATTCTATTTGCTAAACATCCACGATCTTGCTTTATTAAACAGTTATGCTCAACAAGTCAATTGAACATTCCTGGGATAGATTTACAAATAAAAAAGTCAGTGGAAAACTGAAAAGTTTGCTTCTCACAATGATTTCTGTTGATCAGAAATAGGGAAAAAGAAGAGTGAGGCAAAGCAGGGAAGGAGAACGAACTTCCTGGAGTCCCGTGTGCCAGATCCTGTATCCTTAGGCCTGAATTATGAGATGGGCACTCCAGCAAGAGATACAGGCACAGTTAAATAACAAACCAAGCAAATTACAGTGACCAGCTTTCCAAAGAGAAAGAACTTGACATACACCCTCAAGAGTTGACAAGAAAGCTCTGAGATCGTTGAATAAGTCCTTCCTAAAGAGGTGGGGATATGAAAGGTAAGTCAGATTCTGTCAGGTACAGGTTTTTGGCAAACCCTCCTTGCTGTCTATCCAAGAGCCATAATCTCCCCACCTCTCCCTTGCTGCTAGAACCCTGTTTTGTTCAAGAATCTGGTAGCATGCCCTTTGTGTCAGACAAAGTGGGCCTACCTGTCTAGGGGCAACCCTGTGGCCCAATTCAGGCTAATGAGACCTTAAGGGGAACTTTGCTACGGGACATCTGACAGCGAGTTTCCTTCCGTGATAAAAGGGAGGCATGGGGGAACTGTCTTTCCCTGTGGTCCCATGTGGGACCACAAACCCTGTCTCTGCTTTCAGAAGTGATGCTGTGAAGATGTGACGCTTGAAGCTATTGTAGCCATCTTATAACTGAGGAGAGGGCCCCGAGAATTGCAAAGATGCCAATGCCATACCCAATGTTCAGCCACTGCGTCCACACTGGAACTATCTCCCTCTAGATTTTTTTATTATATGAGAAAAAATATAGCCCCATTTGTTCAAGTGGCTGTTACATACAGCAGACAATGGCCCTAAACTGTTTCAGATTTATAGCATGAATGTCAGGATTTTAGAAGGATTTTTACATCCCTCGTGGACAACAAACCACCCCCAAATTTGCAGGCCTTAAATAACAGGTATTTCTCTTCCTCAGAATTCCATGGGTCTAAAGCTGTATAACAAATTACCCCAAAAGTTAGCAACATGAAATAGCAAAGAACATTTATTATCCTACATAGTTTCTCTGGGTCAGAAATTTGGAAGTGGTTCAGCTGAGCCATTCTGACTCAGGAGTGGACCTCTTTATAGGACTGCCTGAATGTCTTCATGACATGGCAACTGGCTTCTTCCAAAGCAAGAAATAAGAGAAAGAAGTAGAAGCTGCAATATGTTTTATGACCTAATCTTGAAAGTCCCATACAGCCATTTCCAGAACATCTTATTAGTGACACAGGTCAATCCTGCTCATTTTAAGAGGGAACTATACAAGTATGTGAACACCAAGCAGTGAGGACCATTCACTGAAAACTGTCCTGAACACTGGCCATCATCCACTCACTAATTCTGTTATCAGAAAGGGTTCAACCAGAGAAGCAAAGCCATTACGATATATACACATGTGCGTACACCTACACATATTACAGAGATTACTGCAGGGACACGTGGGTGGCTCAGTCAGTTAAGTTTCCATTTGGCTCAGGTCATGGTCCCGTAGTCCTGGAATGGAGCCCTGCCACATGGTGGGGCTTCCTGCTCAGCAGGGAGTCTGCTTCTCCCTCTTCTTCTGCCCCTCCCCCCTGTTTGTGCGCATGTTCTCTCTCTCTCAAATAAATAAAATCTTTAAAAAAAACAAGGGGATTACTGTAGGATTTGACCTTATATAACAATAGAAACTAGTTAAATGGTCTCTGTAAGGCTGTAGTCTTCATGCCT